>JNEM01011858.1:0-35388 GCA_000697335.1 Conidiobolus incongruus B7586 | reverse complement strand
ACCAATTTAATAATTTATATTATAATTTAAAAATATACAAAACCAAAGCTATAAAATTTTTTATATAATTATTTAAAAATAATTGCCATATCTAATATATATATCAAATTATAAACTATATGATTATAATTGCTTTTGGATAAATAAGATATATATTTATAAGAAAATAAACTCTAATTAATAAATTCAATTGATATATAAAATATCAGATTTTATTTTATAAAAAAATTATTTTTTAGATATTAGAAATTTGTTATAAATATGGTAAAATATTGTTAATAATAAAACCCAATATTGATTTTATATTGATTAAATTATTTTTAATAATAAAATATAACTAAATAAGTTAATATATAAAATTTTATAAAATATCTGATTAAGTATTGAAATTTATTTCGTTTTTTGGAAATAAGATAATTATTGATTATAATATCAATTATTAAATAAAAATAAAGCTATATCATTCTAATAATGAGTATATTTATTAAAATTGACTATATTAATTAATATATAATATGCAAAAATTTTTATATATTACCATTAACAATTTTGAACAAACAAATCAAGGTATATACATATATTTCTTTATAATATTAATATTTACTTTTTGATTTTATTCAAAATTAGCAAAATGAAAGAATTACTAAACTTATTACTAAGTATATTAATATTTATAAAATAAAATTAAGATCAATAATTAAGCTGACAAGAATTCTAATAATACAATACTAAAGATATTTTGAAGTTAAATTAGTATTTTTATATTGAGTAAGATTCATAATAATATTAATCAGTCTTTAGTTTTATTCTAATATAATTTTTAAATTTCAGAAAAATAAAGTAAATTTATAATAACATCAAGAATTAAATTACCAAAATAAACAATAAAAATGGAATATTAATAAACTTATTATAAGGTGGATTAAATAATCATTTAATATCAATTCAATTATAATTTAAAAATTTAAAATACTTAATATTGACTAAGAGTATAAATGTATTGATTATAAAGTTGAAAATATTTAAATATTATATTAAATGTATTTACCGACGAAACCTTGGATTAAAGTGTGTCAAGGTTCCATAAATCTTATATAATTTAAAAAATGAAAATGATAAATTTTATAGCAATATTATGAAGTTTGTAATAAGTAGTTTAAATAGCTGAATTATTCTTTTAAAGTTAAAATATTTTCAAAAAGATCAATATATTAAGTAATCTGGAATTATTAATTATTATTTAAACAATTAGTTTAAAAGTTTTCAAATTTCAATTTTAATCATGGATTTTAATGATATTAAAACAATATTTACTAAAAATTTTAACCCAAAATTTATTTCTATTAAAGCTTGATAATAAATACTTGAATAATAGCTATTAATTATAAAAATTTATAATAATGTTTAATATTGAAAGTTAATAAATATCTATACTTTAAATTTTTTTGATATAATAAAATTATCAGTGAAATGACCATTAAATCATAACAGATTATCCAATGAGCAATTTGAAAGTCAATCATCAACAAAGGAAATGAATAAATTGAATTCATTAAATAGTGTTATTATTATTCCATATCGATCTCCAATTCAATCATCAACAAATTATATGAAATGAACATGCCAATCTTTGCCTTTTGTATACAACAGTAAATATCGGTTAATAAATTCTTGTCTTGCTCAACGTTATTATTTAAACATTTTAGATCATATATAAGGGAAACTGATTATCAATGGTAACGTGTACATTATTGTCTATTACTAAAATCATGGTTGCCAAAAGTTGCTTAAGTTCTGTTACTTGTATTATAGCCATTTTATCTATCTTGGGCTCCCCTATCAATTTGAATCGTCGTCAACAGATTGCTGTTATTGAACCTGCTAAGGATATCGAGCATAATAGATCTATTAATTTGAGTTTAGACCGTGTTGGAAATCAAAAGATTAGAAGAGATACCGAAATTGTCCATACCGTATTTCCTAGCAAGATTAAAGATGATGGCTCTCTCAACGTGGCAGTATCCGAGATTGGTACTAACACAGTGAATAATCCTACAATTCAGCGTCGTAGTCAGGATATTGGCTTCAAAATGGATGGACTAAAAATCTCCAAGGATCAATCTCTCAATTTTGCATCATCCAGCACTGGTAACACTAAACAAAGACGAAGCCAAGTGCTCACTTTGGATATGGATGGAATGACAATCAAATCTGATAATTCCTTCAATGTAGCTGAAAACAGCGCGGGTAATGTGGATAAGAAGCAACGTCGTAGCCAAAAGCTTGATTTTGACAACAGTAAGATGAATATCAAATTTGATTCATCCGTGAATATGGCTGAAAATAAAGCTGGTAATGGGGTAACTGTAAGAGAGTTGGATCGTAGAGGTCAGTCATTAAGTGTGAGCACTACAAACGATTATCAAATTGATCGTTCTATTAATAACTACGTTACCGAATTGGGAACTACCAGACCCAAGGCGAGACGAGATCAGAAGTTTGGTATAACAAATAATAACCACTACCAAGTCGACCAATCTCTTAACACTGTCACAGCAAACATCGGTTCCCAGGCTCCTGCGTTAAGAAGGCGTGACCAGAGCTTGGATAATCTGATGAGTGTATACAAAACGTTTTATGACGGATATTCACGCAATCACAAGATGCGTCGAGATCAAGTAGTATCTGTGGATCATTCCGGGGCTAACATTAACCACGACTTTTCGGTGAATGCTGGATTTAATCAAGTGGCCATCACTGATGTAGCACCTAAACAAGTAGTGATAGAATAATTGTAGCATACACATATTTAATCATTACATTTTATCAAATATCAATCATCATATATATTCATATATTCATTTAATTCATTAATAAATATCATTTTATATTGAATAATAAAATATACTAATTAACATTTTTATTTTTTAAAACTGTTTTAATATGATTAATTAATATAAAATTATTTCTAATATCATATTTTTGCAAGATTATTATCTAATACTTTTCAATTAATTTTTATTTACAGATTTTCAATTTTATCAATTAAAATTTCTTATAATTATTGATGATTTTCAAATATTAATTTTGAATTAAATTTTAATTATTTATTTAATAATAACTAATAATGGGTATTTTTTGAAAAAAATTAACATAAATTAATATTCTTATATAATATTAAATTAAAAATAAAATATTTTATATGGAATAATTCTCATATATTAATCATTATTTACAAAAAATTGAAAATTTGATTATACTTTTTAAAAAATAATAATATAAATAATATTTATTTTTTCTAAAATAAAAAAGAAAAGTTAAAATAATATTCACATTTAACTTGTGATAGCATCATTAAAACAGTTGATAATAATATCTATTAAAATATTTTAATATCCTTAAAAATTATTTTTCCACTTGGTACAATGTAAAAATAATCTGGTATACTGGAATATTACTATCAAATTACCATTATTATTGACCTAAATGATATCATTTCTAATATATTTATTTAAAATAAAAATTTTACTCTTAAAGGAAATATGAAAATTTGAAATTAAGTTATTTTTAGGCATAAGGTGAGTAAATTGGAGTTGAGTTGGTGGGATTTAAGGTACTTTAGGTAATGATGATTGGGAATTTTGAGAATATATTTTCCTCATTTTGAATCCATCTTAAGTATTGTTGGTAACTTTCACAATTGAATTAGTAAGTATTATCCGAAAATATATCATTTTTAGGTTTTATCATTTTTCGTTATATTTATACTTTTTAAAGTTTTTTTTTCGATTAGAAATTTTTATAGGTTGATAAGATTTAAAAAAAAATTTGAATTAATTCTAAAATTAGTATAATTCAATTTTTCAGTTTATATATATATAAAATAATATAAATATATTACGAGGTAATTATTTTGTTTTTTAAATAATTTACTTATATTTCGTTTTTTTGTAGATAAAATCATTATACTTCCATTATTTAGTAATATATTTTTTTAAAAACACTTAATTCTAATTCAAAATGAGTTTAAATTATGTTTGTAAAATTGATAGGATATATTTAATGCTCAATTTTACTACCTTTTTATAGTTACTATCATTAATAGTAAAACATCTTAACATATCAATTATGCTCACTTAATAATTTAATTGTGATTCATACCCGTCTTTTAAATTTTTCAAATTTTCCATTAACTTTTGTTTAATGTTAGTAGTTAGATTTTTCTCTAATTTTATTCTAATACGAATTCATTCTAATATTATAAAAGTTTTAAATATTATTGAATATTTCTATTTATGGAATTAACCAAAAAATGATAATATCTATTTATATTAACCTTTATAGATGAAATGATTTATGAAATACTGTATTCAAAGTGATTGATATGTCAATAATTTTCCAAAACAATTCACTGACATTTAAATATCAAAAAAAATAATCTTAAAAATAGCATAAAACCAGAGCATGATATATATATTTATAGATAAATATATATAACTATGGTTTATTGAAATATTCCTGATATCAAGTTGACTGTTTTTACCGAATTCTAACGAGCATTGCAGAACAATCCACTTAACACATCGAATTCCGCAAAAATTTTCAAATCTTATTCATTTTATATGTCTCTCAATTATCATCATTTAAGCAACTTTAATGTATATTATTTAATAGCTATGTGATGATAATCTTGACATTATACTAGTCCATCATAATAATTCGCCAAGTCTTAATTTTGTAGTTATAAATATATCAAATTAAGAGATTTTAACCGGAGAATTGAAATTGATGAATAACTTGAACAGCACCATTAACCAGCAATCGCGTTGATTGAGGAGCTAAATCAAAGTCAAATGATCAATCGAACCTTCGAACTTCCCTATAGTTAGTCCGTTAGTCGATTAAGGGTCCAGCCAGTTGATCATAAACTCTTATATTAAATTACCCGGTATATTAACCTATTTAGGTATACATATTAAGATATTTTGATTAATTGACATATCATAAAAATAGAAAAATTTGATTACTAAATACAACTCTTATTCAAAATATTGAATCATATTTAACACAAGT
Source organism: Conidiobolus incongruus B7586 (assembly GCA_000697335.1). Lineage (NCBI taxonomy): Eukaryota > Fungi > Entomophthoromycota > Entomophthoromycetes > Entomophthorales > Conidiobolaceae > Conidiobolus > Conidiobolus incongruus. The sequence goes on along the minus strand of JNEM01011858.1, from coordinate 30,315 downwards.
TCGCTCATACTCTAGTCATAATAAACAAATATTCATATTAATTTATGTAGATGCAAGCAATGCATAACCATACATAAAATGGCAAATTTATAAATGTAAGCTTTAAACTAGTTGAATTTGACACAGATACTACCTTATTTAAAAGGAATAATTCATTTCTATCACTATCATATATTCATAATAGGTATTTGTCATAAGTATTATTTTTATAATTTTGGTTGATGAACTGCTCATTACACCAAATTTGTGTTCATTGATTGCTATTTTTATTAATAGTGAAATTGGGCTTAAGTCTAGATGTGACGCTTTAGGAAGGTACTTTATCCAATCATTGTTGCTATTAAATTTATTTCACCAATAATATTGGATGATAGTTTTTCTGAGGTTTGCAAAATTAAAAATTCCTCTGGTCAGATTAAATATCATCACCTTAACCAAAACTGTTAGCATAATAGATTAGAGTTACTCATTTAAGATTCTTGAGACCGTTTTACATTTCGCTTCATCTCAAACTAAATTTAGCTAAAAACAATAAATGACATAACATAAGTTGATAAAAATAGCAAATATTATACAACCCAAAAAATAAACAAGTAACTCAACAATATTTGATCATAACTTTGCTGTGCCAAATTTATTCAAATGATAAAATTATGAATTTCATATGACTAACCTGGTACAAATCCAAATATAATATTCTTCTCTTAACTATTGAATCAATGTGTGTAAATTAAACTTTCCCATATTATTAACTTCGCCTCTAATTCTCCCCCTCTAATTCTCCATCTCACAAGAGATCCGAATTGGGTTGCTGTAGTAAATTTGTCGTCGCCGCGGTAGAAATTTTCGTAATTCTCCATAAAAGACGATTTATAGTCAAAATAGTCAAATTTTATTTAATATATTTTTCAGATTTGGCATAAAATATGTTTATATGATTGGTCCAAATAACCTTGCATAATATTCATTATTCCTTTTCAGTTGAATATAAACAATCTATTGGCCAGTATCACCTATTAACTACTATTTATATTTATTTACGAAATACTTAGATTAATGAAAATTAAAAAAATTAATTTTTCCCAATTGGATCAATTAGAAATTCATGTTAATTTAAGATCATTAATCTCATTCACTAGAAACCCACAATGATTTTTAGTATAAATAGATTTACATCCGCTTACTGTTTCAATATTAATTAACTCCTCCAGTTTTAATCTAATTATTTTTATTGAATTATTAGTTTTTATACTTGGTTCAATTGATCTAATATTTGTATTATTATTAAACTCATATATATATATCTTATCATAATTACAAACCGTATTAAACACGATGGTTAACTACTACAGTGCTATTATCCAAAACATTATGGTGGGCATTATTTGTTTCTGCTGCCCAGGTATGTTCAACGCTCTGACTGGTATGGGAGGTGGTGGTCAGGTTGACGTTACAGTCTCCGCCAATGCCTCAACTGCCTTATATGTTACCTTTGCCATTTTCGGTGTCTTCGGTGGTGCCTTTGTGAATACTTTTGGTCCCAAAGCCACTCTAGTTACTGGTGGTCTCACTTATGCCCTCTATGCCTGCTCTTTCCTCGCCTATAACCATATCCAATCCAGAGTTTTCGTCGTCTTTGCTGGTGCCATCCTTGGTATCGGTGCAGGTCTCCTTTGGTCAGCTCAAGGTGCTCTCATGATGGCCTATCCTACTCAAAATGAAAAGGGTAAGTTTATCTCTATCTTTTGGGTCATCTTCAACTTGGGTGGTGTACTTGGTGGCTTGATCTCATTCGGTATCAATTTCAACAACACCAATGCCACTGTTACAGACGGTACCTACATTGCTTTCATTGTCATTATGATCTTCGGTTCTGCTGTTGGTCTCATTATGGCTCCCATTAACAAGGTAGTCAAATCTGATGGAACTGGAATTGTAGTCAACAAGGCTCCCGCTGTCAAGGGTGAAATCATTGGTGTCCTCAAAGTTTTCACTGAATGGAGAATGCTTGTATTGCTCCCTCTTTTCTTCTCCTCCAACTTCTTCTACACCTATCAATTCAACTCTTATAACGGTACTACCTTCAAGATTCGTACTCGTGGTTTGAACAATGTCGTCTACTGGGGTTCCCAAATGGTTGGCTCTGTCCTCTTAGGTTTCCTTTTAGATACTCCCAAATTGACTCGTAAGGTCCGTGGTATTATCTCTTTCTGTGTTGTTGTCGCTATTATGACTAGTGTCTGGATTGGTGGCTATTTCGTTCAATTGAAACGCTCTGCTGAAGGTGTTCTCGATGAAGAGTATCGTGTTGATTTTACTGATTCCAACTATGGTCCTCTTTTGGTCATGTATCTTGCCTACGGTTTCTCTGACGCTATGATCCAATCTTGGTCTTACTGGATCATGGGTACTATGTCTAATGATGCTGCTACCTTATCCAGATATGCTGGTTACTACAAGGGTGTCCAATCTATTGGTGCTGCCGTCGCTTGGGCTATCGATAGTGCCAAAGTTGACCAAATGACTCAGCTCATTACCAATTGGGCCCTCTTCTCTTGCGCTGTTATTCCTGCTATCTTCATGACTTTCACTATCAAGGAATATAGCGATGATTCAGTTCAACAAACCGAATTAGAAAAGAAAGAAATTGAACACTAATTTAATAATCAATATCACATAATATATATTTAAGAATATCCAATCCAATTTCCAATACTCAAGATCACTGGTTTGCTTTAATGGCAAATATTTTATGGTTGTAAAATAAATAAATTAATTAATTATTAAAACTATTTATCATACTGTTGTTATTTTTTTATTAACATTGTTTGTTTTTTAATGATAATTTTCAATATACATTGATTATATTCATAATTTTACAATTCAAGTTTAAGCGCATCAATTTGATATTAAATCATTTATAAAATTGACTATTATAATAATTTGTAACTAGTATATGAAATATATCAAGAATTATTGATATTGCAATTCTTTAATTACCTAATAACCATAGATTAATTTGTTTTTTAATTTAATACTTTGTGATACAGATAATAACCAAGGTTTCGAATGTGGTTCAGGTAGTATACTTTTGAATTGACTTATCTATTCTGATTATTGTAAATATTCTGCTATCAAATTTTTTATTAGCTTGATATTCGACTTCTCAAGTATACTTTAACAAATAAATCTCTTAAATTATACATCATATTTGATCTTTCGCTAACTAGATAATTTAATCAATCCACCCAATATTAAAAAATTACATTGTATTGTTAAATATGTGTATAAATGGTCGAATAAATATATGATCTTTAAAATATTCCTTTGGATATTTAAATTTTACCGAATTGAAATAAATTTTTTAGTTAGCAGACTCAAAACTCATGTGGTGCGTTTTTGAATGAGCTCTCCTTATGTAACTTTAAAACTATCCAATACATCAACCTTCTTTTCTATAAACATTACAACTCAAGTTTATAATTTGGTGGAATTTTTCAATACTTGGTCCAATCATTATATATTTGAATACTTGATATAGTTATCAGTTAAAACATACATATCTTTGCTTCAGATCCACTATTCAATATTAACAACTATTCCGAAATTAATATCAGTGGCTTGAGTTAACATCTAATCATTTCGAAATGTATTGAAATAAATTTGAAATTCCTGTTCTTTGAATTATTAATTAAATCCAAATAATTGAATAATAATGGAATATAATTTGATTTTAAACAATATGTTGTATACTCTGTATCATTCATATCTAATAATTTTTAGTTTTATTACTAAAATAGAAACTAATTTAACTAGTTTTCACTGATTTATCATTTCAAAATACACATTTCATATATTACAAATAATAATCTCTATATGAAATGAGTTAAACCTCAATATGATGTATTATATTTATTTAATTTAATAGATATTATCAAAAGATCAAAGTTGATAATATCTAAAGATATTTAATTTAGGGTTGACCCGATAATTCATAAATTTTGAAGCTAAAAAATACCACGTGACATTAGATTAATTTATATTATAACATATATTTTAATTAAATTCAAGTATTTGCATTTAAAAATTGAGTCTATAACTCATGATTTACAATTTTATCAATTACTATCAAAGGGTAAAATAAATCATTTGAAATAATTTTCTTATCTTGTCGATTCAAATTACACAGTAAATAAGTTATTAAATATTTAATTTCTAAAGATTAGTTTATAAATTTTTTAATATATCTAGAAATAGTTATTTATAGATATGTTTAATTATTAATATTATTAAAAGATTTTTACCATCGTTGAAATAATATATTTTTATGAATTTGAAAAGATTCTATCTTTCAAATTTCTAAATCATAATCATTAAGTTGAAATCGATAGAGTCGCACTTTTAATCTAATATTAAATATGTTTATTATATTTGGTTATTAATTCTTTAATTATAGGATATAAATTATTCATTGCGAGCCATAATTTTATTATTGAATACACTATTATTTTCATTTATATATCCAATTAGTATTCCTAATTAGAGATCTATAATAGTTGTAATACTGAAAGTTTATAAACAATTATTAAAGTTTGGTTCTATAAATTATAAAAATGATATTTTTTTTTGTTGACAAAAATAAGAATTAATATATTACATATAAAATATATCACTTTTCATAGCATTCTAATATTTAAAAAATGTCAATATTAAAGTCAAATTAAAGTATTTTTCAAACTAAATGGATATTTATAATTATTTATTCTTTTAATTCTTTGATATTGTATTTTCTAATATCAAAGCATTTAGAAATAATATTTTTACATCATTAAGTTTTAAAAAAATCCATCAATATACGCACAAAGGGATATTATAATACAAAAGTCACTTTGATTATTTGTAATTGTGAACAATTCGATTAAAAGCATTATCGTTTTTTCAATATACGACATTTTTTATTTAAATTGTATTTCTCATTATCATTATTATCACATAAATTAACCACATATATATATATATATATAATTTTATTTAAATTGTAATTGTTTTTCATAATATCAAATTTAAACTGTTTTATTAAGTCAATAGAAAAATTACCAATAAATAATTATTTTGTATATTGACTCATAATAGACTGTTGAGGATAAATACTGAATTCAAATTACAAAGTACTAATAAAAAAGCAAGGGTAAAAGGGAATTGCTTATATATTTATTTAACAATATATTATTTCAGTTAAAATGAGTATTTAGTAATAGATAAATAATTTTTGAATATATATTGAGTTATTAACATTATATTAATCAAAAGCTATTGAAGAAATAAATAAAATAATTAATATATATTAATTCAATTAATTATTCAATATTATATTATTTTTATGGTATCAGGTTTGATATATTTATATATTTGACAAAAGTATCTAGATATTTGAAATTGATTAATCGAGTATTTCTATCAAATAAAATATTGGATTATCTGTGAAATTGAGTATTATTAAGTCACATATATATTGATCAATATGATAATATCCCAATATACATTGATTATAAGATGGAATAAATATATGAGTTTATATTAAAACATACTCTTAATTCAAATATATAAAACATTATGAATTATAAATCTAATCAAATTTCACAAGATGCATTGCAATATTCAAAATCGATTATTTATTCAATGTAGTCTAGTATATAGTTTAAGATTTTCTGATTAGTTAAATTTGAATTATTATTGTTTACTTAAAATTCCCATTATATATTTTGATTCAATATATTAAATCGCATATATACATATTAAAATGAAAGCACAATATGACTATGATTCTACTATTAATCAATTCAAATATATTTTGACCATATTTAGAATGCATTAATAACATTTAAATAGGTTATGATAATATATAATGAGAAAAAAGTCAGCTAGTTATGGTTGGTATAACTTAAGCACCTGGCTAACTATAAGATAATTATATAAGCATATATATAATGATTTCACATCATTATCATTGAAGCTTATACTATGAACTTAATAATTAAATTTATCACTAATAGACATTGTTTAACCTTAAACTGAATGAAAAAACAAATAGAGCATAATGTTCAATAAATACGTTAGAATAAGCTATTTTAATCAAATTTCTTTTTAATCTCATCCTCAATCCTTATAATCTTCGAACTTCAAATTATTTTAGACCCTATTTCGAAAATAAATAAAATTTTATATTGGTAAGCTTGCACGCTAATATGAAGTAAATAATATGTGGTTTACAAATGTAAAATAATTTGATAACGGCGAATAATTCAAGTAGTAATATATCAGTTAATGTATGGGTTTTGTAAATTAAATAAAAATCAATAGATATTAGGAATATGAAATATAATCCAAAAATTAAAATGAATCTTTAAAATACTTCTATACAATATTCAAATTATATTATATTTTGATTAATATCAATGAAATGAAGAATTTAGGAATATTATAAAATGGTAATAGTAATATTAACTTGAAATAAACTACATGATTAAAATCATGTAAGAAAGTTATATATATTCATAGTTTTATCAAATGATTAGAGTATACAATATGTAAGTGATTAAAAGTATATAATGAATTATCATTGATTAAATAATTGGAATTATTTTAATTAAAGAGTTTATTTTCTCAATAAAAAATATATCAATAACTATATAACATTAAAAAAACATGAAAGTTTTATTAATTTGATTCAATAATTCGATAATTAAAAATGAAAAAAAATTGAAAGTATGTATATTAAAAATAAAAAAATCAACTATTAATAATGAATTTTGACAATTAATATTTAAAATTCCTAATAAGATAATAAACTAGATTTTGTGATATTGAACCAATTGCAAACTTTATTGGACTTTGAAAATTAAAATACATTTCTCGTTTCATAGACTAAGCTGCTTATAGTATAAAGAAAATTGCATTGGTTCATGTTTAAAAGTTAATTCATTTCTATTAATTTAACAATTTTTATTGAATTATAACTCAAATCTTCATTAATTCGATTTAATATTGTTATAATTATAATTATAATTATGCCTTATAAGAAATTTTTGTTGTGAATTACTAGTGGAATAAAAACATTATATTTAATATTACAATACATAAATTCAAATTATCATCTTGGACGTTATTTGCTTTTGCTGTCCAAGTATGTATAATGCTCTGACTGGTGTGTGAGGTGGTGGTCAGCTTGGTTTCACGGTCTTAGCCAGTACCACAACTGCATTATATACTACCTTTTCCATCCCCAGTGTCTTTATCAATACACTTTGATCCTAATGTTGCTCTCTGTACCGGTGACCTCACTTATGGCTTACATTCCGTCTCTTACCTCCCATATAATCTTATCTAATGTATAGCTTTGGTTGTCGTTGTTGGTGTATTGCAAGTATTGATGCAGGTCTCCTTTGATCAGCTCAAGGTGCTCTCATGATGGCCTATCCTACTTAAAATGAAGAGTATATTTATTTCCGTGTTTTGAGTAGTCTGATTTGAGAGGTGTCATAGTTGATTTAATAACATTTTTTATCAACTTCAGCAATAGTAGTTCTACTGTGATAGATGGTACCTATATAGCTTTCATTGTCATTATGGTCTTCAGTGCTGCTGTTGATCTCGTTATGGCTCCCATTAACAAGGTTGTCAAATCTGATGAAACTGAAATTGTCTTCAATAAGGCTTCCGCTGTTAAGGGTGAAATCATTTGTGTCCTCAAAATTTTCACTGAGTGGAGAATGCTTATATTACGCCCGCTTTTCTTCTGTCCCAACTTTTTCCACACCTACTAACTCAACACTTATAATGGCACCACCTTCAAGAGTCGCACTCGTGGATTGAATAATTTAGTTATTGGGGTTCCTAGATGGTTAGTTCTTACCGCTTGGGCTTTCCCTTAGATACTCCAAAATGGATTCGTAAGATGGGTGGTATTATCTCCCTCTGCGTCGTCGTCTCTATTATGAATTATGTTTGAATTGGTGGCTTTTTCGTTCAATTCAAACGCTCTGCTGAAGGTGTTCACAAAGAGGAGTATCACGTTGATTTTACTGATTCTAACTATGGTCCTCTTTTGGTCATGTATCTTGCCTACGGTTTCTCTAACGCTTTAATCCAATACTGGTTCTATTGGATTATGCGAATCTTGTCAAATGATATGGCAACTTTATTCAGATATACTGATTAATATAAATGTTTCCAGTCCGTTGATACCACCATCACTTGGGCTATTATAGTGACAAAGTTTCACAAATTACACGGTTAATCGCTAACTGGGTCCTCTTCTCTTGGACTGTGATTCTCGCTATCTTTATGATCTTTTCTATCAAAAAATTTAGCGACGAATCAGCGAATCAAACTGAAGATGATAACAAAGAAATCGAAAACTAATTAAATTGCACTCAATTATATAATTTGATAAAGTTTATAGTTGAATCAATCTTCTTGTTCAAAGTGTTATTCCTTTGTAGGAGGAATGGTGCAAGATTATAAATGACTAATCAATTATGAAATAATCCATAATGTCATATTTTATTTTATTTTATCCATTAATATCATTAGCATTTTGATATATTTTTACATTATAAACTTATTTTTTACATTATATAATAATAAATTTTAAACTGTATTAAAAGTTTGAATATTAATCCAATTAATTGAATTCTATAATATCATGAAATTATATAGTATTATAACTTACTATGATTATTACAAATTTATATCACTATATCTTTCAAAAAATTTCATTATATTGAATTTACAAGAGGTAAATATTTTATTTCTTAAATGAATAATAAAATTCTTATTAAAATAAATTTGAATAAAAATTATTCAATCATCACATATTTGTGTTATTAATCTTAATTCGATTTGACCTCTCCTAAGGAAATAACATTTACGACTAAACTTCACATTCAAATGGTTATATTCTTTGAATCATGCAACAATTTCAATACCTCAAAATTATTAAAACCATAGCATGGATATGATGAATTCAAATTTTGTTTCAATAAATTTTATCGACCATTGATTAATACACCATAAGAGAGGTCGTACTGTACTACACATTTAGATTGATTGCTGTTAATTCACTTTTTATTCGGTATATTATTTGCTTAATGTATTTTAAATCTCACTTTATATTAACGAAATTAAGATCTTTAGTTGACTGGCTGAGATATTAAACTTGTCAACGTACTAAGTAAATTATCAATACGCTGGGAATAATATAATTACCAATGACCACAATTATTATTCTTGAAGTGAATCAACATTAATTACATAAAATTTTAAATAGTTTTTCTGAAATTTTTAATCCTCTCTTTTCCATTTTCATTTAATTCAACATAAAACCAATGCTTTTTTTTCAACTCTACCCACTATAATGTTTATTAAATATTGATCATTCATGCGCCGATAGTCAATAATAACGAATTTTTATACAGATAATAGAATTTATATATAATAACTATCAATAATATTTAATTATGTAATAAAATAAATTCATTTTTGAAGAAAATTTCTAAACTTTTCTTATTTTCAATATATGTATTAGATACTACCTTATTTAATGATTATATAACATTGAGTGTTGAAAAAGGAATATATACATATATCATTATAAAATTAGGCCTAATATATATTGGAAATTATTCAAACTTTTCTAAGATGATAGAAGAAATTATTTATAGCTTTTGCTTGTATTATAACTAATTTTATCTTTTTTTAATAATATATAACAAAAAATGTTAATCAAACTATGAAGTTTCTACTTACATTTAAGTAATATGATAACAAAGTTAAGCTGATTATGTTGACCATTATATAACCTTTCTTTCACATTGAAATGTTTGTATACCTTAAATAATCTAAATATTTAATAAGAAATTAATTACAATAATATATTAAAGTGTATTTATATATATATAACTTTGCAAATAATAAAATGAATATTGATATTTGATTAATATATCATATTATATAATTATTAAAAATATTAACTAATTTTATAAGAATTAGGTTAGAAATATATTTCTAAAAAATTTTAAAAATATAATCAAAATATTTTTTTTACTTCAGTTTCAAGGATTTATAAATATTATGAAAAAATTTTACAATTTAAAAATTAATCATAAATTTTATATGTATTTCATAATAATAGTAGCATTATTTGTTTTTATATTTGTAGTCTATTTAATTCAAATTTTTGTTTGTCATTTTGAATTTCCTATATTTTAAATATTTTAAACTGACATTAAAATTATTCATATTAAATTTGAACTATCAAATATGAAATATCACTTGATGTAGTATCAACGAGTATTTAAGTCGATAGTAAATTTCAACCCTGAACGATCACAACTTTTAGATATTTGCTTTAAATGACGTCAAAATCAAATTTTATATTTTCTACTCTTTTGCTTTGAGACTTGTATTGGTTCAATTGATGTTATTTCAGCATCTTTTTTTATTGTTCAAAAACAGCAACTCTGTCCTTGCATAAATTTTTGAGTAGAAATCGACATAATACCTCTAGTTTATAAAGCGATATATACTTCATAAATGGAGCTTTAGCGGTAGTTTTTAAAATTCTGAAAATATAAAATAATTTACTATAACTGAGAAATTCATCTATTAACAAAATGTCAAATATAAGGTTGTTTTTTAATTATTTTATATAAATCATTTAATAATTTATTCTCCAATATTCAATTGTTATGATTCTAATTATACACATTTGAAATTCCTTGCATAAATAAAATGAATTGATTCTCGATTGTTTACTTTGACGAAGATATATTCATTTTTCAGACTAAAAAAATCTATTACTTAGCTGGGATGTTTGGAAGCATATGTTGACATCAATATATTTTTCATATTTGTTTAATATAAAAATTGGTTCTTTGGAGTTGTTTTTGAAGACCGAACCCAGTATGTTTTTAGCTAGACTTACAGTGTTTCACATATTTAGTAAAAAATATGCTATATATAATAAATATTTACATAAAGTAAATATTTCAGACAAGATGTCATAGTATTTCCAGTTTTTATTTATTTTATTCAGTTTTGCAATCTGCAATATAAATATTTCGCAAATCGATCAAACCCGAATTAATTTGATTCTAAGTCGATAATTCTTGGTTACAGGAGGCAGGGTTTTATTAAAGATTAATTTTATTAACAAAAAGCATCAAGTTATAACAAGTTATTATTGATAAATCCTAAACTCTATAAATTAAACTTCTCTGAATTTTAAAGATTAGGTGGTCTATTTACCAAAAATATGGAGAATGATATTAATTCAAAGCCTTCTACAATGTTCCTGGTGACATTCTGAATTATTTTTATGTATATAATTAATGAATTGTATTTCAATTATAATCAAAATTATAAGTCAAAATATTTCGATGGGTAAATATATAACAGTTGTAAACTATGTTAACTCGTTATATTTTTTTGGACACACTGAAAAACATATCATTTGAATTATGAATCAAATAAAATAACCTTAACTCCTGATGATAATAGACTCAATACTATCATCTGAATTTTTTATTCAACTGAAAGTTTTATTATGCACTTTTACTGAGATTTTAATCAACGATTTATTCCAATTCAAAATTTATGATGCAAAAATAATATATATATATATATATATATATGTGTGTGTGTGTATCAGAATAATGAACAAAACTATTGTTTTCAATATATACATTAATAATATAATAATTATTACAAGTCTCATTTTTATAAATTTAAACATAATATTAAATTTGTTTTAATTATCATATATCAATGACTATTTAATATGATAAAAGAATTGAATCAAAAAATTTATTGAATTTTAAAACTAAATGAATTTTTGTTAAAAATTATATTGTAATACTAAGAATTATTAAGTGATAATGGAATTATAGGTTTTTTTAAAAATGATAATAATCTATACCAAAAAATTTATTTTTTAATTAACTATAATTATATAAAAATATCTAATATAAATCAAGGACAATATCATATATTCAGATATGTAATTATTAATATTATAAAACACATGATATATATTATAGTTTATCAACTTGAACTAAATTAATACTGTAATCTAATTGCTAATGGAACTCAATTACTAAAATCTCCTATTGCAATAAAAAAATATGATTGAAAAATTTGAATAATGTATAAATATAAATTGACTAATAGTGTAGTATCTGTGATAATTTGATTTTATATAATAGCTTTTTTGGAAAAAAAATTTATTTTCATATATTATTGTAAAATATTTTGAGAGTTACAATATTATTCGTATATCAAAAATCAATATAATTCGTAGTAGAATGTATTGCTTATATTATTAAAGGATATGTAATAATTTTGGAAATTTAGGCACTGAATACTTTATATATTAATTTTAAATTAATGTAATATTTTATAATTACCGCCATTTATTATTGTACAAACTATGGTAAGATCTAGTTATGAGAAATACAAAATTGATATAAACAGCTATTGTTGTAATTTTATACATCAATTTTTATGGTAATTTCATATTTTGTATTGAATATCCAAATTAATTATTATTGATGAAATTTTTCAAAAAAAATCATAACCAAAAGAATATTTTGAAATATATAGATTGAAATACAAACTAAATTCAATTAATTAGAAATAGTTATTAGTTTAAAGATCAAAACAATATATATCTTTGTTATTTACTTTGTTTAATATTGTTTTAAAGTATAATGGCATAAAATCCAGGTTTGAAATTATAAAGTCAATATTAATATCTTTAAATTGACATAAAATCTTTATAATATTAAAATTATTTTGTGTTGAATGTTTATTTCAGAATTAATAATACAAATTCATACAAATTGCAAATTGCGAAGCTATTTGATATTTTCACCTAAAGTGCACAATAATATTAAATGCTGCGTTTATTAAATTTCATTCCAATACTAACACGCTTTCAATATTAAATCAAATATCTATCATCAAATAAAAAAAGCTGTCTAAAAATGAGTGGTTTATAAATTGTTTATACTTTTTATTGCATCCTATTATAATGAACATTAACAACTTTTTTAGGTATAATTCAATTCTTTTATTAGAACAGATGAATAATTATTTGTCAATTTGACTCATTTTTGGAAAATTGCCGGATGATTGAAAATTAAAAATATTCCCTTATTTGTGAATTTATGATTTAATAGTTCTTTATCATGGTTGTATTGTTCTTTTATAACTTAATGAGTTCTTGATAATATTATGTTCAAATAATAATATTGTTAGAATTCTTATTATCTAATTTAGATGAATTAATAAAGGTCAATATAAATTTCTTATTAAGCTGAACTTTTAGAATTATCTAAAATTTGAAAATTTCAGTGACTAGGATCTAGCATGATGTCCTTTGAAACATCAAATTTTCTCTAAAACATCATTAATTATCTCAAAAAATAATTCCAAGGTATATTAGAGTGATATAAAGGATTATATTAACTCTGACGACGAGCTAAATAAATGGTTTAAATTGGTTCAACTTCACCAGTAACAAAAATTACATTTCATAGATGACAAGGTAAAATATTCAAAAAATTCTAGTTTGATGAGTAATTTTCAAAATTGGATTAAAACATATAATCTAGAATTTTCTTAATAATATTTGGATGATCTAATAAAAAAGGGTTCATTTAGAAAGGAATTAATAAAGTACTTTGGATAATTATAGTAAGTATTCTTTTGCTTCCACCTCAATAACTTCATGTTATCCACAATATTTCTCCCTAATTTATGAAATGATGAATTTTAAGCAGGGTCGAATTTTAATTATCCATTTCCGAGATTTTCCATATACGTTGGAAATACTAGGAAGGTATACTTTAAATATAATTATGTATATAGTATATATTTTGCAATTTAAAATACTATATAGAAAATAATACTATTAAATTTATAGGGTTTGATAGATATATTGAATTAATTCGCATAAAAAATGTTAAAATATAGTTTTAATTTCAAAAATATAATGCATTTTTATTGACATTTTGAAATCGTAAATAACAAAATTTTCCACCCGAAAAATAGCTAGAAAAATTTAATATAAATATAAACGGATTTCATATAATAATCAGATATTAAAAATATCTATTAAAAATGAATTTAACAAAGAAATTTAATATATTTCACTCTAGAACTATAAAGTTAGATATATCATCGGTATCAAAGACTGTGAACTTGCATCAATCACTCGACGGGTCTTCGATACTTCCGGTTTCTGGAATGGTTACCTTACTAGTAAAGCGACCTACACAGGTACAATCACTTCGACTTAGCTTCTACGGAGAATTTCAAAAGTTTGAAACTGATTCTAAACATAAGAAGTTTTCAACATATTACAATAGTTTAACTCTTATATCTGAGCCTACTGAGATCGTTGAAAATATTTCTTCATTCTGGTTTGAATTTGCTATACCTCAAAATTTACCGTCAAGTTGGAAATGCAAAGAATTCGAATTACAGTATTCAATTATGGCTGAGTTGGATACTGATACTAGCCAGGTTAGCACTAAAATCCCTATAGAAGTTAATAGTTGGAATGAAGCATTAATCTCATCTCTTCATACGAATCAATTTAGCTATGAAGGCAATTATCAATCTCTATTTTCATATTATTTGAGTTTGAATTCGAGGATACTGTATTTAGACGAGCCGATTATGGTCCCGGTTCAGTTTTCTAAAATTGATAACTATTGCATTCTGAGTGCTCATCTTGTATTGATTCAAGAGTTAGTATTTATTAATCCAAATCAGGATCAAAGCATTACAAGCAAGCAATCTATACATTTTGGCCACGATGTGATCAAACTAAGCCAATATAAAGGAGATTCTCTAAGACTCGGGATAAAATGTATATTCTCATCCAAACAGTTTGTGAATAGTTTTGATAATTCCAATATCCGAGTTTCCCATCAAATTCAACTTAGGATTCAATATAGGAAAAGTTTAGGAATTGCAAACCTTCAAGTAAATATACCCGTCACGATTATCCGTAAAGATTCCACTCAGGTTAGTTTACCGAGTTATTCGGCTCCAACACCCTATAAGATAGTCTCAAATGATGAGCAATTACCTTGCTATGCTGAATCATAATTTTTATCATAAATTAAAATATTTAACTAATTTCAAAATATTCAATTATTATATATAACCTATGATATATAACTATAAATTTAAGTAATAATTTTTTTTAAAATTGAATTTATATATTATTCAATTTTTAAATGAAATAAAACTAATTCTTTTTTTATTATTAATACATTTGCTATATTTTTAACATACATCCAACACTTAAAAAAATAGTTTTTTTATTAAAGACTAAAATTTGGTATTTAACAAACCAAGTAAATTTGTTTATAAGAATTTTTTTCTCATAAGCATATCTTTTAATTAAAACAATTAAAATTACATAAATTATAATTTAATTAGAATATTAAATATGATAATTTTTACCAACTATTTTTAATTAAAAAATCTTTTACAACTTTAACTTTATATATTTTTGAATTATTATATATAACAACAAGTATTTTTAAATTATATTTAAAACACTGATTAGGAATTATTTTAAAAAATATATAACTTGTTATTGATTAATTTACGTTCAAAAAATAAACAAGTTATATATCATTAAAATTCATTATAATAATTAATATTTATTTATAAACAATATATATTCTGATTAGTATTTATAATAAAACTATTTTATTTCAATATTTAAAATTTATCAAAATATTATATAAAAATTTTATTATTTATTTTTTTATCAATTAAATATAAAAGTTTTAGTATTTATTGTGTTTTATTATATTTAATTTAATTCTAATTATTTTATTTATTTCTAGGTATTTTTCAAATTAATAGAAATTTATTTTCTAATGTTACTAATTAAATTAAACTAAAATTTCAAAAATTATAATATACCCATATAGTTAATATTAAAGTATTTTAATAACTCTTTAACTAATACAATAGGTGTTAATTAATATATTTTTAATTAATTAATAATGAAATATATAAATATTAAAAATTAATTTTTTATAATTTTACAAAGGATTATTTGATGATAATTTATAAATTTAAATTAATGATTATTTTTATCAATTATTTAAAAATTATAATTTCAAAAAGTATATGATTAAATTTTAATAATACTAAAAAAACTTTTGATAGTTCTTATTAAGTATAAAAATAATTAAATTAAATAATAAACTTTTTAAAAGTTAGTCTTTTAATCAAAGAAAACATTATATATCTATATCTATATCTATATATATAATATATAAAAGTTACTTGATAAAAATAAATTTGGATTAAATTAATTAAATATATATATAATATTAAAAATAATTGCAAAAAACCAGGTAAGTATAATACTGAGTGATTAAATATTATTAAGTGAATTAATAAATAAAAAGAATAAATTAATCAGTAAGAAATATATTAATATAGAAAACTCTGTAGCCAAATATTTAAATTAAAGATGTGGTAATAATAGTATTAATCTAAAGTGTGATATGTCTGATTTTGTTTCTCCTACCATACAGCCAATAGAATCATATCATGTGTATATGACTCAATCTCAATACTGGTATTAACATATAAATACTATCTTTGGTATAATAACTAAGCCTCAGCTTGTTATTGTGTGCAATATCTACAATAAACCTGACTTATTTACCTTAATATATTTCTGTTTATTAGTGGTTCATCCACCAGTATACAGCACAGTTCTAGTTGTGCGGGTTATGGATTGGTGACAACTCCCTGTAGATCATGATTTCAGTGGTGATGCCACTGAGAACTGTGACATAAAGAATAAGCTGATATGGCCGAGTGGTCCAAGGCGGGTGACTTAAGATCCCCTCCCGGTAACGGGGCGTGAGTTCGAACCTCACTGTCAGCAACATTTTTCATGTATTATCCTATTTATATTTATATTTTTTTTATTTTAAGTATTTTATATTAATTTTTTATTTTTAATATTATATTCTCAAACACCTTTTATTTAATACACCCTTCCAATTACCTTTATTCAATTTCATTATCACATATTAGTTCATATTCAATAATTATAAACCCAATTTAAATTACCGTTGTTCTAAAAAATCAATATAACTTTAGTTTAATAATTGAATTTATTTGATTAAACGCTTGATTTCAATTAGTATATATCACATTGAATCTTTAATAGTAAATTCAGTACAAACCAAAATTTTTTAATAACAGTTTATTTTTGTGAAACTATAAGTAAAATATCGAAAACTAAAATTTTATGAATTAACTTATCAATAGTTTTTATACAAATAATATCCTTTATCAAAATTTGTTTTTGAATTTTACCTAAGTTTGAATAATGTAATTAAACTACAATTGTTTCATATTTTAAGCATATTGATTATGAAGCATATTTAATGAATAGATTTGGTTACTTACAGTTTCTAAAATCATTTCAATTTTTGTAAAAATTCAATCATGACCAATATATTTGATAAGAAATATATATTTCAAGCTAACAGGTTATCAGTGATTAAAACTATTAAGAAATATAATAATTTTTTGATTGTAATCAATATTAAGTTCCGAATGTTATAAAATGTCACTAAACACCCAAGAAAATGAATAATTTGTATTATTTGTAAATAATGTGTCAGTTAAATTGTAAATAATTTTGGATAATTAGATTATCCGAAATTTTTCTATTTCTTTAGAATATTTATTAAATTATAGAAAATGTTACATTTCTCAAATTTGAAATTAATGGAATTTTATAATATTAAAATTAAACACCTTGATTTATTAATATTCCATTGAAGAAATAATAGAATTTTATAATTTCAAGTTAAAGTAATTGATTTTTCTTATAATCTAACCTTGTATTTAATAATAGAATTTTCAAAGAATTCGAATAAATTTTTATGTAAAGTTAATTGAAATATAGAAAAATAAATATTCTGTTTATAATAGATATACCAAGTCGCATTGATATTATGAAGTTTTCTATATTTTATCTTTTCAAGCATATTTTGTTTGATAGTGACCTTGAATTAATACCTAATCCATCCGAATAATTGAATAATATTTTAAAATATAACTTGTAAATAGTATCATTATAAATTTATTAGGATAGATTCTAATAAAAATTGATTAACATATATTATCAAAATTGAATGAAAATATGGTAATTATTTAAAAGGATCAGTGCATTCTCTAATATTATTATAATAACACTTAATCCAAAAAATTATAGTCAAGTTGATTTAAGACTTCAATTATATTTAAATGCAAAGCTTACTTCGAGATTTCGAGATTTAATGTTTGAGCCATATTTTCCAATCGAAATATACATACATATGCATTGCAAATAGTTTAAAATATATAAAATATCATATAAAAGAGGATTGAATACTATCTTAAATATTAATAGTTATTGTCTATATAAGCTAGAAAATACTTAAAGTTGATATTTGTGTCCCACTAAATCAAGTCAAATTGTGAACAATAGTTTTTATTGACAGTAAGCTTGGGATGTAATTTTACATAATACAGGATTATAGAGTATATTTGATTGAATTGGAAGTTTAAAATGAAAAAATACAGGTAAGTAAATAAAATATAATATCACTTATGAGGACATAGACATAAGGGGTGGTAGACTGGTTTTTGGAGGTTTAGCCTTCTCAGATAAAGAATTTTCTGGATCGATGTCTTCCACAATAATAGTCGGGAGACTGCTATCTTCAAAGCGAAATTCAGTAATAGGACTGTCACAGCTCTCTTCAAGTTGCAGCTTAGTGAGTGCAGCCATTAAATCATTTGCTAGAGTTTTGGTATTTGGACCATCCTCCATCTGTGGTTCCCAGTCAGGAGGTGGAGAAGGTGGTGGACTCAGCCAAAAGAGTTGTTCGTACTGTTGGACTTGTAATAAAGATTGTTGCTCAAATAAATCATTTGGAGGTATAAAGTCCAGAAGGAAAATATTCAATTGAAAATCTTGAAACAATACACCATGCCAATTCGCTTTAGCTAGGTATGCGCTGTTAAAATTGTCAAATATTACCAGTATCCTTTTAAAAGATTTTAGTATCGTAAAGTGTAAAATATTACCAACCTGAGATATTAAATTTTTTAATTCAATTAACTTTTCTTCTGAATCAAATATATCATTTGGTAAATTGGTAATGACAATAGAATTGGTAGGTGATACACGAATATCTGTAGTAGTTAACCCATATTCACCACTGAGTGAAGATTGGGAGCTAGTTGTTGAACTCTCACTCATTTTAAATGATAATTTTATTATGAATTAGAGGCTTACCAACTTCAACTCAACATCAAACCGAATTTAAATTGAATATTGTTTAATTATATTATGGGACAATTTCTCCAAATAGAATTTTCGAAGATTCCATTGTATTCAATTTTCTTTATTTATCTTGGCTAATTAAAGAAATAAATTATTTAGAATTTTATATAGTGTAAATAGAATAATTATATATGTATATTTTTGCTATTAAAATCAATATTCTAAAAATATAATTGATAAATTTTATTTTCACCATTCATCATGGTGTTTTAATTTTTTATATAATAATTATTCTTTTTCAATTTCCTAATATGATAATATAGTCAATTTAGATATTACAACATTGATAACTCATATGGCTTGGAATTTTTTAATATTTTGTTTTATCAACAAATAAAATATAAAAAGTGTAAAAAAGCTTTAATATAAGTTACCTATTAATTAAGATTTATTAATCTATATATCATTGATGGTAACTTGTAAAATAATGTAACTTAAATATGATAGATTAGATAATATTAAAATATTTTATTATATATTTATATTATATATTTTCAAATTAAATAAATAATTTGTATCAAACAATATTTACCTCTTAAATTTATTGTCGATAAATTATATGGTATTACATTCTATAAATTGCCAATTCTATTAAAATTAAGAAAAAATACTTATTTATTCTCAAACTCAATCTTTGTTATTACTTTGTAATTTAAATAATGGGAATTTTTTGTGATTGAAAAAAAATAAACATTTTAATATATAAATGAAAAAAATAGATATATAATATAAAATCAATAGTTTCTTTTATTTCTAATAACTTCTTGCTATACTTTTAGAAAAGTTCTAACACTTAAAAAACAGTTCTTTTTATTAAAAACTAAAATTTAATATTTTATAAATTATTTAAATTTTTTTGCAAAAATTTTCTTTTTTATATGCTAGTGTTTTAATTGCTTAAAATAATTATAATCATATAAGTTATAGTCTAAAGAATATATTAGATGTGGTAGTTTTTTCTAGTTATTTTTAATTAGAAAGTTTCTTATAACTTTATATATTTTACAAATATCTTATAAAATAATAGGTTTTTTTAAATTATATTAAAAATATTAATTAAAAATAATAATATTTAAAAAAAACAATATAAAGTTTACTATTAATTAATTTTCTTTTAAAAATTAAATAAATATAGCATATATTATTTTAATTTATTATAATAATTAACATTTGCTTATTAATATAATATTTATTTTAAAAAATTTATAAAAAAGATTGATTTAATTTAATTTAACATCTTGATTTATATTTTAATAAAAGATTATATAAAAAAATTTAAAATTCATTAATTATAATAATTTACTATAAAAAACTAGGTTTTTAATTATATCTTAGTAAGTTTTATTTAATAACTACTATTTTAGCTTTTTTTAAACTTTAGTTAAATTATAAATTACCTATTTTATATTTTTATTAATTAATTTTAATTTAAATTTTAATATATATAAAATACTTAAGTGACTAATATTAAATTATCTTGATAATTCTTTAACTAAAATAAATAGATATTTTTTAATATATTTTTTTATTTTATTAATAACTAAAAGAATAATAATTAAAATTAGTTTTTGAAATTTTAATAAGTTTTAGATAATTTTTCTTTTAACTTTAATATTATTTATCTAATAATAAATTATTGGTTTAAATTATAATTTTTTATTGAAAGTTGCTTGTAAATTTTAAATAATTTTAAAAAATTTATAGTTTAATTTTATTAATATTAAAATAAAAACTTTTGATGGTTATTACTTAATTTAAATATAATTAAATTAAATAACTAATTTTAAAAAATTATATATCTAATCAAAATAATTAATATATATATATATTTAAAAACTATATATTTTCTTATAAGTTTTGTATATATACTAGCTTATAAAAGTGAGTTATAAAATTAAAAATATAAATATTTCTATTAATATCTTAATCAATTTTAATTTAAATAAACTTATATTAAACTATATAATTAATATATATTATTTATTTATAATATAATATATAAACTTAAATTAAATTAATTATTAATTGATATATTAAGCTAAAAGTATATTTAAGATAAGTTGTTAAGAGACTAGTTCTCTAAATTCTTATATACACTTTTATATAATCCAATTAACTATAAATTATATGATTAATTTATACTTATGTAGTTAAATTAATTGTATAAATAGTATTAAATTATCTAATAAACTAGGTTCCTCTTTTTTCCTCTCAATTCTTACCATTTTTACCTTTATACTATTTCTAAGATTGAGACTATATTCTGTTAATATTATAGGATATTGGCACTACCTAATATAAATCTTAATATATCAGTGACTCATCCTAGTTCAAAGCTTAATTAAACTTTGTTTACACTTGCACACTATAGCCACATTATATTACCACATTCTACATCACACTACTTTTATATTAAGTTTTCCTCTACACTATACTAGTTTAACTACCACTATATTTATATAGTAGCAGCAACAAAACTATTAAAAACCTACTAGATATTAATAACTATCTGTATTAAACCTAATTATTGCTATTTTAAATTTTATCTATAATTTATTTCATTTAAATTTAACACTATATACTATAATACCACTAAAAAAAGAGATACCCTTATATTATTTTAATAATGATAGCAGCTTAATTACTGAGCAAATCTAAAACTTTAGTCCCTAAGAGTTTACTGCCCTCTAAAAAGCTTATATTAGACAACTTTTGATTGAAAAAAACATGTCTCAAAGAGCTTAAATCTAACAAACCAGCTACTTCACTATAATTAATGTATTAAACCACCTCTTTAGTATCTTTAAAAACAAACTAACTACTTATGATAGCTTAAAAAACCTTTACAAGCTTGAAAACTACCTTAAAAACATAAAGAATTACTTTAATTTGATTCTTGATGAAGATCTAAAGAATATCCTTAAATTAGCCACTTTTTTTTTAGAAAAATCTGTTTATACTTAGTAGTTAACTCATTACAAGCTTAATCCTAAAGAATCTTCAGGAGGATAACCTACTACAAAGATACAAACTTTTAAACAATTAGAAAAAGCCCTTAAAGAGAGGTATTACCTAAAAAATTAAGTTTAATTAACAAGAGAAAAGCTTTCCCAGCTTAAACAAAAAACTTCTACAAGACAATTAATTGAGAAATTTAATGAGATATACTTAAACATATTAAATATCACTGAAGAAAAATAAATCCACAAACTATTACAATGCTTTAACCCTCAAGTGAAGCTCTAATTAGTTAGTAGGGAACACTTTGATAATATGTTTTTTTCTAACATTTGTGATGTAGCAATTATAATTAACAATATCCTTTACTCTATAACTAAATCTTCCCACCCTAAAAATTAATCTTTTAAACCTTACTTTAACCCACTTAAGTCTCAAATAATAGATGTTTCTGTTTTAGGGCTTTATAAGAAAACCTTTAGTAAAGAAGCTAAAGCTTACTTGAGAGTAAACAAAGGTTGTTATTACTGTTGAAAGACTTAAGTTAACTATAGAGTTAACAAATACCCTTTAAGGAAGCAACATCTGTTTAATTCTCAACAATCTTAACCTACCAACCATAAATCAAACCTGAATAATATTAATATAACCTTAGAATCACCCCTTTCACAATTAGTTAGTAGATTCTAATCTAATCCACAAAAGTTCTAATAAACCAATGATTCCACAAATCAAACCTGAATAATATTAATATAACCTTAGAATCACCCCTTTCACAATTAGTTAGTAGATTCTAATCTAATCCACAAAAGTTCTAATAAACCAATGATTCCACAAATCAAACTATGTATACTAGAGAAATCCAACTGATTAAACCATTAGAAACTAGAAATATTCTAGTAATTAATCTACCTTGTGATTCTTTACCTTTAACTATCACCCTATTGTTTGTGTTAACTAGTTCTTTTATAGATATACTTGTTAGTGTTCTAATTAACTCTAGTTGCTTTAGTTATATTATCTCTTCTTTTATTGTTGTAAAGCTATCTTTACCTACCTAAAAAAATAACTTGATAATTAAATATACTAACAACTTAATAGAATAGGCATCTAGTATTATATTTAGATACCTATTACTACCTCCTAACTACTCTTAATATATTAAATTCCTAGTTAGCAACATTAGTTACAATTTTATACTAGGTTAAAATTAGTTTGAATATCACAGTTTTATATCTATGGATATTACCCCAGAAAGCTACAAATCTATTTTTTTCACATTCCAAAAAAAATTAGTGGAATTAATCTTAAAAAATCTACATTACACTACTATAAAACTATTAAATACTTTACCTAACACTAACTCTATAATTGTAACAAATAATTCTATCATTATAAATAAAAATCAATGTAAAAAGCTAATCAAAAACCTAAATAATTTATGGGGATATATATTTATTTATTATTCATCTATCAACACTTTATCTGTTGATTTTAATGAAGTTATATCTAATAACCACTTCCTATACAATACAGTAAGTTAATTTGCTAATGTTTTTGAACCTGTGAATAAATTACCACCTAAACATAATATTAAACATAAAATTAAACTAATCCCTGGTACACAACTATACTTAAAGTTTACTTACCATTTATCTCCTGAATAATACTAAACCTTGAAAGAAGAAATCTAAAAACTACTTGAAAATGGGTATATTAGACTTTTTTCCTCACTATAGGGATTTCTAATCCTCTTTATACAAAAGGCTAATGGTGGTTAAAGATTATATATTGATAACTATGTTTTAAACTCTAAAACTATTAAGGATAAAACCCCATTATTAAACCTACATAATGTTAGGGATAGACTACTTAGATCAACTATATTTATTAAACTAGATGTTAAGAATAGATATTACAACATTAAAGTTGAAGAAAACTCTATCCCTTTAACTGTTTTCAACACTCTTTTAAGTTACTATAAATTTATTGTTATAAACTTTAGATTGTGTAATGCTCTTGTAACTTTTACTTGATTCATCAATTCCCTTTTTAACCCTGTCTTTAATAACTTTGTTATCACCTACCTTGATGATATCCTGATCTATTCAAAAATTAAAGAAGAATATATTTAATATGTTAATCAGGTTTTACAAATTATTCAAGAACATAAATTACTTTTGAAACTATCAAAATATATCTTTGGTGCCTCTTCTATCTCTTTCTGTGGTTATATTATTTCCTCTTAAAGAATTAGTATTGATCTAACTAAACTCAATGGTGTTAAAGCTTTTACTATACCTATAAACAAAAATCAACTTATGTTTGTACTTGGATTATTAAATTACTTTAAAGATTTCATTGATTCTTTTGTTGAACTTACTACTCCTCTTACTAATCTCTTAAAGAAAGACTCTCTTTTTAAATAAACCCTACTACACACTTTCTGTATAAATGCTTTAATTTTCTATATTACCAATACTTTTGCTTTATCTATCTTTAATCTAAAACTACCTACTATTATTTTTACTGACTCTAGTTCTTTTGTAATTGGTGGATAATTAGCCTAGTTTAAATTTAATTCATATTTTACCCTATAACTATAAGATAAAATAATAAATAAGGGAGAACAAGTTAAATTTAACCCTACAAATGTTATCTTAAAACTAATAACATTCTGGTTAAGAAAAATAAAACCAGCTGAATTAAAATACCTAGTCTATAAATAAAAACTCTCTGCTTTAATAGAAATAATCAAAAATAACTCACATTTTTTATCTTGCAACCTTTTCTTAACACTTATAGATTATAAATCACTTATCTACTTAAATACTCAGAAGCATTTATCAAGAAAATAAGTTAGATAGATTGAAACTATCTAAGCTTACCTTTTCTTTATTCAATATCTCTTAGGTTAATAAAACTATGTTGTAGATACTTTGTTAAGAAATCTTACATACCTACCCCTTTGTTCTAATTGTAAAAATCCAGCAAATATTAACTCAATGATTATTAATGAAGGAAATAAAGAATTTATTAAACTACTTCAAGAAACATTGCTAAATGATGATTTCTTTATTTCAGTTAAAGAAGAACTCTCTAAACCATTAGAAAACCAACTAAAATATGTCAAAAGATTTAAAATTATCAATAACTTACTATACTATAATAATTGTCTATATATTCCTAACATTCCCAAGATCTAACAAACAATATTTGATGAATGCCATAACTTACTTGTTAGAAGACATCAAAACTAGTTAAAAACTGCTGAGAGAATTAAAACAAGGTACTACTAGCTTTCCCTAGTTAAATCAGTTCAGAAATACACTAATACCTGTGATATATGCTAAAGAACTAAATATAATACTCAACTAAAATATGGTAAACTTATTCCCCTATAAGTCCCTAATAAAACTTAACAACAAATCCAGCTTGATTTCATAGAAATCCCTAAATCAACAAATGGTTATGATAACTTATTGATTGCAATTGATTTATTTTCCAAATATGTTTATTTTATTCCTTGTTTCAAAACTTCTACAGCTAAAGATGTTGCACAATTGTTATTCTCTAATATCTTTACCTACCATAGAATTCCACAAACTATTGTATCTGATAGAGACACATAATTCAACTCTTAATTCTAGAAGTCACTATCCTTTTCCCTTAAGATTAACCTAGCTATGTCTACTACTAATCATCACCAAACCAATAAACTTGCTGAAAGAACTATTAAAACCCTGAAGCAAATAATTAGAGCTTATATTAACACTAATCAGTTAAATTGGGATGCTTATATCTACCAACTCCAATATTCATTTAACACCTTTATTAATAAATCAACAGGTTTTAACCCTTATTTCATCAATTATAACAAACATCCTAATTCAATAATTACTCTAAAACTTCAAATCAACTTACCTTTAAACATTGTTGAATTTCAATCTAATATCAAACATATCAATTCTCTTGTTAAATTTAACTTAGAAGAAAATTAAAGGATTATAGAACAACAATACTCAAAGTTATCCAGAAACCCTCTTAAATATGAAACTAATATGTTTGTATACTTAGAACAATTTGCCTTTAAACCTACCTTATTTAAATCTGGCTTAAATCCCAAATACTTACTATTATATTATGGTCCCTATAAAATTTAATCTATTGATTCAAATTTTGAAAATATTACCTTGGAATTACCTCTAACTTTGAGGATCAACTTTACCTTTCACATATCTAAAATTAAACTATACTTTGAAGATTTTGACACTTTTCCTAATTGATTAAAAACCCCAAAACTAGATCCAATTATTAATCAAGATAGAGAAGAAGAATACTATATTGATTATATAATTAAGTCTAAATCTATTAGGAATAAGCTTTATTTTTATGTAAAATAGATGGGTTATCCTATTAAAGAAGCTATATAAGAACCTCTAGAAAATATTAAGAATACTTTAGCCTACTATACCTATTTGTAAAAAATTAGGGAGTGTATCTCCTTTAAGAAACCTACTAGGGGAGTATTAAGAAACTAGTTCTTTAAATTCTTATATATACTTTTATATAATCCAATTAACTATAAATTATATGATTAATTTATACTTATGTAGTTAAATTAATTGTATAAATAGTATTAAATTATCTAATAAACTAGGTTCCTCTTTTTTTCCTCTTAATTCTTACTATTTTTACCTTTACACTATTTTTAAGATTGAGACTATATTCTGTTAATATTATAGGATATTGGCACTACCTAATATAAATCTTAATATATCAGTGACTCATCCTAGTTCAAAGCTTAATTAAACTTTGTTTACACTTGCACACTACAGCTACATTATATTACTATGTTCTACACCACACTACTTTTATATTAAGTCTTCCTCTGTACTATACTAGTTTAACTACCACTATGCTTACATAAGTTATAAATTTATAGGTTTTAATATTGATAAAAAAATTAATATTTAATATATCTATTTTTTGCTTTTTTAACTTTTTTAAGTTTATAAGTTATAAAGTTAACTAGCTTCTCAAATTAAGTAAAATTAATATTATTTTAAGTTTTTTAAAATAATTATTAAAATTAAATTAATTTTTTTTGTTGGGAAGTTTTAATTAATTATTTTAATTGATTTTTTAAAATATTTAATTAGGTTAAAATTAAAAGATTAAAGAAACTACTTTATAATAATTATTTTGTTATTTTTTAGCTATTTAATAGTAAAATTTGTAATATAACAAGAGGTATTATCTTGTTGAAAAATAATATTTAATTTATTTAACTTTTATCACTCAATATTTTTTTTTAATTTATTAATATAATATTTTAATATCACTTAATATTAAATCTTTTATCAATTTTATAAAAATACCTTATACTTAAAGATAATATATATCCTTAAATTATAATTAACCTATCATTATATTTTTAAATTATAATAATATAATAGTTATAAAATGATTTTTTATCTTTTTTGAAATATTTAACTTTTTTATTAAATCTATTAAAATATATCTTTATTTTATTAAATTAAATAACTTTACTCTAGTTAATTTTAATTCAACTTTAATATTAATATTTAAACTCTTATCTAACTCTATAATAGGATTTTTTTAATTTAAGGTGTATTTTTTTAAAATATAAGTAGTATCTATTCTAATATAAAATATATATAATAATATTAATACTAACTAATATTCTTATATAATCTTGTAATTTTAATTATATACTAACTTGCAAAAATAAGTTATAAAATCTAAAACACTTATATTTTTACTAATAACTTAATTAATATTTAATAAAATAAACTTAAGTTAAATAATTAAAATCTATTATATTTATTAATTATATATATCAATAAATGATGATATTTAGCTAGTAATTGGTTAAAATATAAACTTTTTAATTTTACTTAAGGTAAGTTATAAATTTGTAGGTTTTTGGTGATAAAAAAAATTAAAACCTAGTATATCTAACTTTAGCTTTTCTAACTTGTTTAAGTTTATAGGGTATAGAATTTATTAACTTCTTATATTAAAAAAGGTTAATTTTGTTCTATACTTCTTAAATATATTTTTAAAGTTAATTTAAATCTTTTATTAGGGGGAAAACTTTAATAGCTTTTTTTAACTAATCCCAAAGGTATTTAATTAGATTAAAGTTAGGAAATTAAAGAAGCTATTTTATAATTGTTATTTTGTTATTTTTAAGCTATTTGGTAGTAAAAGCTGTAGTATAACAAAAAGTATTATCTTACTAGAAAATAACATCAGATTTGTTTAACCTATATTATTCAATAGTTTTTTTCAATTCATTGTTTAAAATGCTTTAGTATATTATAGTATTAATTCCCCTATTAACTTTATAAAAATACCCTACACCTAAAAACAACATAAATCCCTAAATAATAATTAACCTACTATTGTACTTCTAGGTAAAATTACTCTAATTAATTTTAGTTTAATATTAATAACAATATTTAAACTCTTACTTAACTTTACAATAGGATTTCTTTAGTTAAAGATGTTTTTTCTTAAAGTGTAAGTAGTATCTATGTTAATATAAAACATATATAATAATATTAATGCTAATTAATATTCTTATATAGTTTTACAATTCTTGTTATATTTTTACAATAATACTATATTTGCTTATATTAACCAACTTATAAATATACTTCTTATTATATTTATCTATAATCTTAACATATTTAAGTTTAGGTTTAAATGTTTTTTTATTGCTATTCTTAATAACCTTAGCTATAATAAACTAGCTAACACTAGTAATTCTAACAATATCACAAGTTGATTTACTTTTTTTATAAAGTTGATTAATACACAAATAGATTTTTTTAAAGAGGGATTTAAGTATAATGATATTAATAAAAAAATTTAGTATATTTATAAAATATTATATAAAATAATAGCAAAGAGAGAAAAAAGATATAGTTATATATTGTTAAATCTATCCTTTTATCTCAAAAACCCACAAATTTATAACTCACTTTAGTTAAATATTAAAGATTAATATTTTTGCTAATAGTTTACTAAATATATTTATTTATTATTAAATAATATACCTTAATTATATATTATAGTTTCAAGTAATCTAAT
This sequence comes from Conidiobolus incongruus B7586, assembly GCA_000697335.1. NCBI lineage: Eukaryota > Fungi > Entomophthoromycota > Entomophthoromycetes > Entomophthorales > Conidiobolaceae > Conidiobolus > Conidiobolus incongruus. The sequence continues at coordinate 785 of JNEM01011858.1, read as the reverse complement.
ATATACAATTGTTTTAGTTATTAATTAAAATATATATATATATTTGATTTTATAACTCATTTTTACAGGTTAGTATATTTCTATAGTAATATTATACTTATTTATATTGACTAATCTATAAATATACTTTTTATTATGTTTATTTATAATTTTAATATATTTAAGTTTTAATTTAAGTGTTTTTTTAACATTATTCTTAATAACCATAGTTATAATAGGTTAACTTATATTAATCATTCTAGTAATCTTATAAGTTAATTTATTTTTATTATAAAATTGATTAATTTATAAGTAAACTTTTTTAAAGAGAGATTTAAACATTTTAATATTAATTTTAAGTTATTAGCTTAAAAGTTTTATAATATATATAATATAACAAAAAAAAGATATATTTAAGTTTTGTTATTTATATCCTTTTAACTTATAAACTTACAAATTTATAACTCATCTTGGTTAAATTTTAAATTTTAATATATTAACCAATAGTTAATGAAATATAATCAAATATAGTTAGTTATAATCAACTAATATAAGTAAATTATATATTATAATTTAAATTCATTTAATTAAGAATTACTTAAGATATAAGTAAATATATAAGTAATTTTGATTTTATGACTTATTTTTGCAAGCTAGTATATAATTTAAATAACAGATTTAATAAAATATATTAATTTTAATTGAAAATATCCATTTAAAAAATTAAGATCAATTTTAATATTATATAATAATAAATATATTAATTAATATTTCATATTATATTAAAAAATAATTTTAAAATTTTA
>JNEM01011853.1:0-22219 GCA_000697335.1 Conidiobolus incongruus B7586 | reverse complement strand
AAGAATTATTTAATAAATATTTTTTTGAATAAATATTAATAAAAAATATTATATTTTATTTTTAATTTAAAATTTAATAAATTTGTTACTTAAATTTATTTAGATTTATAGTAATGAAGATATTATATAAAATAATAAAATTTATATAATTTATATTATAAAAAATTTATTAAAAATAGCAATTGATTTTATAAATCAATATTTTAAAATTTTAATCCATTTTATTTTTTTAGTAATTAAATTTTAATCAATATCAATTTCAATTTATTAAAATCTTATAATACACTATAATTTGAAAATTGTTAAGATAATATTAATAATAAACTATTTTGATAAGGGGTTAATTTACTTTTTATTCTGAATTTTTAAAATTAAAAATATCAATAAATAATAATTAAAAATTATGAAGAGTATGATAATGTAAATAAAATACATGAGAATATGTAATGGATATAGAGAACAATAATAATATTATTATTATATTATAAAGAATTTTATTGCTCAAATAATAAATTAGAAACGTACAAAATTAAGAATTACAAATATATAATCAGTTAATATTCAAATCAATAAGAAAATATTGCTTGATTTGAATGAGTTGATCTAATAAAAGTAAAGGTGTTGAAGTATGATTGTATCAGAGATTCGTAACGAATTTGGGGTAAATATTAAAATGATTAGAGTAGATCTCTAGTATCTAAAATAAAAACAAAACCAGTCAACTTTAAAAAGAATTAACAAGGGTTCCAAAAGTGTAATTCAAAAGAGATCACAAGGTTTATAAAATAGATCTATGAAAATCCTTGAATTGGAATTGAATTGATCATTTAGGAATTCAAACAAAAATTATCCAAAATAAAATCGCCCTGAAAATGAACCGTTGAAATAGTTAGCTGAAAAATAGTACTTAACTGAGAAAATATATTATAGATTTAGCTATAAAAATATTAGATTTGGAAGTACCTAAAGTGCAATCTAGAATAGAGAAAAAGAAGTAAAAATAGTCCAATTAAATAAGTTAATTTACCAAAATCAGTTCAATTAAAAAAGGCTGAATTCAAACCTATGTATGGGGTACAAGTGACAGATAACTCGATATTGGCATAAAAGTTAATTGGTCAACGTAACTTTTAAATTAGAACTGGTTGAGTTGTGAGATCTAATGTTTCAAGACCGATTAAAATGTTTATACAGAGTTTGTATCGGATATGAACGTATGTTTGGGGTTTGTATATGTGATAATGGTTCGGAATCTTTCTCGGATCTTTGCCATTTATTGATTCCCTAAAGTTTAGCGAGAGGTGGGGGCAACTTTGGGCTTAGATCCCTTAGCTTGTTGCTTGCTAATTTGAGATTGAGGGTTCTTGGCCTTTTGGGCAGCCTTCTTGGCTTGGTTTTCCTGCTTCTTGGCCTTAGCGTTCTTGATGGCGGTGTCACGGGCGGCGGCACGAACTTCGGGCTTTTGGTTGCGGAGAGCAGCTAAAGCTTCCAAGGAGGCACCGACAACGGCACGTTCAGCCTTAACGGTCTTACGGGTACGCTTCTTGATAGATTCTTCAGTGATACCTTTCTTGTGCATACGACGGAAGAGAATAGTCCAGTGGATCTTACGGGGATTCTTACGTTGTAAGAACAAAGACTTGGTCTTAGAGTCGACAAAGCGGAAAGTTCTGCTGTCACTGCGGACGAAGATCATACCATGACCGGGGTAAATTTTTTTTCCAGAGAAAGCACAAAGTTCAACCTTCATATTGACAATCCTTCTATTCAATTAAAAACAATAAACGATTAGAAGATCAAAAATACAATGAATTAAATATATATCGGTAATTACCCGAAAAAAAGAAATAGAGGATTTTGCCTATATTCAATCAAATTTTGTATTTTAGAAATTTAATTCTATATCAGAATTGTGGGTTATACTTATAATCAGTACAATAGTGGATAATTGATCCAAATGAAATTGTCTGTATTGAAATATATTTTGAAATTGATTGTTTTAAAAACTATACGTTAATAGTGTTACAAAAATTTATATAATATTATAATAATTAAAATCTTCAAAACTTAATAGTTTAATATTTGATCGTTTATTAAAATATATTCAATAAATCCAACTTGTATATACAAAGTAGTCAAATTGATTCTTATTTTATCTAATAATTAATTATCATTAATTATATATTGATTATATAGCCTGATTATAAAAAACTATATTTGAAAATAATATTAGAATGTGAATTGAATAATTTATTTAATTTATATTAGTTGACAAAATATTTAAAAATGATATAAAAAGATCCAATTAAAAAAATGCTCGCAACAGGGATCGAACCTGTGACCTTGGCGTTATTAGCACCACGCTCTAACCAACTGAGCTATGGGAGCATATTCAATTGATACAATATATATTGTAATTTTAAATCACCTATACCTCAAACTCACCTTCATTTAATTTTCATTTATTCAATTTTTTCTCTCCCTTTATTATTTTTCAATTATACTATCAATTATTTCAACTTTTTTAAGATTAACAAATTTTTAATTTATGTATAAACACAAATAATCTAATCTATTATAAAGTAAACATTCGATTTTAAATAAATCAACACAAAAGTATTAAGCTTGAATAGAATATATATTGTAAATTTGTAATTTTATAATTTCAATAACTAAAAAACTATCTCTATTGAAAATTTTCAGATTTTTAGAAAACTGAATCCTATTATTATATTTTTTATCATGTGAATCATTTAACCAACCATTCACTTATATATATTTTTTATATTTTACTAATTTGTTAGAGCCTAAATTAAGTAATGATCCTTGCTTGAATTTGTATAAGTAGCTTCTAAATAAAAAATAATTTAAAAGTATATATTTCCTCAATCTAGAGTTATCTTTTTTAATATTAACTAGCAGTTAAAAGTAAATCTTTTGAAATATAATATACAAATGAAAAGATGCGCTAAAATTGGGTATATCAAATTCAATGATACATATAACATGTATAATATAATTCAATTTTTCTGATCTATTTGGAAATTATATATAAAGATAATTTTTTGTAAAGTTTTTTCAAGTTCAATAATATTGTATATATATATATATTAGGAAAATATTGCATTTGTTTTTACAAAGTTTAATACTATAATAATACTTTCTTTTATATATTTAATTACTATCACATTTTTGGAAACAATTTTATAAAAATAAAAATGCTAAATAAATTATAAAAAACTATTTTATTAGTTATATTATAAACTTATTAATTTAGCCATATAATAAAACAGAAATTAGAGTATCAAGGATGCTCGAAAGTATAATAATTCAACTAAGATACTAAATATTTTAATAAACAGCAGATAATAGAAGAGTAATAAAATGAAATATTAGATTTAGCATATAGCTTTTTTGCATATTAATAATTAGAATCAATGATTATAATAAAATTATTGGTAATTATTTTATTAAAAATTTTGCATCAAATTGAAATATGGTGGATTTTATGAAATGATTATTATAATATCAAAATATAATTAATAAAATTATTTTTCTTGCCAAAAATAATCGATAAAACTTTCATAAAATCTGTATTGATTGAAGAACTATGGAGAATTAAAAAATGCATCACTACTTAATTTAAGCTGTAATATTAAAACATCTCTTGAATTATTTTAATTAATAATACAATTCTGAAAATAAATTCAAGTTTTGATTAAATTAATATATATTTCAATTCAATAGTATTGAGCAAGATCATTTCAATATTTAAGGTCATCTCTTCTCCTTTGTATCAAATTATTAAAATTGAATATTAAAAATCCTTACAGTTTCATTTCTTTAAATTTTGCTATGAGATTATTGCAAACTAAATATTAAAATTTAAATTTAATCATTTTTATATTATAATATATTTTAATCCAAAAAACTAATTCTAGATATTCATAAAACTTTTCAATATAAATATAATATATATATGTCGTTAATATTATTAAAAACATCATGATATAAAATTTAACAATCAAATCTTATAAACAAGTTGATGGTATATTCAAATCCACTTTTGTGTACAAATATAAGCTGATAGCAACATTTAAAAGATGCTTATATATCTAAATTTATTTTTTGACACTAAAATAAAATTAAATTGGAATTGATCAAAATGTATCACATGACTTTCATAATTTTGATTACTAATATTGAGTCAAAATTGTAAAAAAATAATATACTTTGATATTACAAAATTAATATATTCAAAGATTATAATTAAGTTGATTTGAATAATTCAAATAATAAATTCCTAAATTCATATAGATTAACAAATCTTTAATCTTAACTGCAATAAACTTTTAATAATTATATAAGAAAACTATAGAAAATTGAACAATTGATATCAATTCATTATAAATTTATATCTCTAATTTATTTATTCACTACAGTGTTTCAAATATTAAAAACTAAAATTTATCAATTTATATTGATCATTTATTCATTATTTCAACATCATACTATAAAATTAATTAATATTTATAACCTGAACTAAATCTCACATTAATGAATTCACATTTTCCATTAAATTACGAATCTCGTGATATTTTCAATTTTATTATTAATTCAATGAATATCTCAAGTATAAATAGTTTAAAAGTGACTCGATTTTATTCAAAATTAAAGTAAAAAAATATTAAAAAAATATTCTAAATAAATTAAATTTATTATTAATTCAAAATCTTACAAATTTAAATATAAATTTTAATAACAAAAAAGCAACCAGTATTTTAAGGATGACTACTGACACTAATATTACCAACCTACGTATCAGTATTGATCGTGGTGGTACATTCACCGATTGCTACGCGTCTTGGAACCTAGACGGTAAGCCACAGTCGTTGGTAATTAAACTCTTAAGTGAAGATCCCCAACACTACAAGGACGCTCCCACAGAGGGTATTCGTAGAATATTATCAAAGGTATTCAACAAGGAAATCGGTAGGGATGATATTTTAGAGACAGATAGAATTGGTAAGTTTTTGATATTTTGGTTTTTTTTGTTAAAAATTATTGACGGTTCAAAAAAATTAGAATCTATCCGTATGGGTACCACAGTAGCTACCAACGCACTTTTAGAACGCAAAGGGGAACCCGTATGTTGGGTGACGACTAAAGGTTTCAAGGTAATTCAATTCCTAATCTATTTATACATTCTCTAACATTTCACTAGGATCTCTTAAAAATTGGCAACCAATCGAGACCCAAGATTTTTGATTTAACTATAACTAAACCCGACACATTGTACGAGAAGGTGGTAGAGATTGATGAAAGAATCACTATTATTAATCCTCAGCAGGAAGATTTGTCTCAGTTTAAGGATGACGAAATCATGAAGGGAATTTCTGGCGAGTTAATTCACATTATTAAGAAAATAGGTAATTGATTTGCACTATAATTCATTCTATGTTGTTTATATTTGGATTATAGACGAAGAACAAGTCTACAACCAACTCAAAGCCATATACGACAGTGGTATCAAATCTTTAGCGATTTCCTTACTCCACAGTTTCACATATCCAAATCACGAGAAAATCGTTCAAGGTATTGCCCAAAAGATCGGTTTCCAACATATCACAATCAGCAGTGAACAAATCCCAATGGCTAAGTTGGTACCCCGTGGGAATTCGTCATGCGCCGACGCCTACTTGACACCACACCTCCAGAGATATATCAAAGGGTTTTCCAATTCGTTTGACGAAGGCGTCCACAAGAAGTTGTTGTTTATGCAGTCGGATGGCGGTCTTGCATCAGTGAACAATTTTAACGGTTTTAGAGCGATTTTGTCGGGACCTGCAGCAGGTGTGGTAGGAAGTGCTAAGACCTCGTGGGATGACAACGAGAGGTTGCCCGTGATTGGATTTGATATGGGTGGGACTTCCACGGATGTTTCTAGATATGACGGTAGTTGGTCCCATGTATTTGAAACTGTTACTGCAGGTATTCCCATTCAAGCGCCTCAATTGGATATTGTCACTGTTGCAGCTGGTGGAGGTTCGCGTCTCTTCTTCAAAAATGGTTTGTTTGTAGTAGGTCCTGAAAGTGCTGGAGCCCATCCCGGTCCTATCTGTTATCGCAAGGGAGGCTATTTAGCAGTAACTGACGCTAATTTATGTCTAGGAAGAATTGTACCAAAGTTCTTCCCCAGTATTTTCGGCCCTGACGAGAATTTGCCTTTGGACGAAGAAGGAACCAAACAAGAGTTCTTAAAGGTTGCTGAATTGATCAGGGAAACTAATGGTAAGGATCTCAGTATCGATGAAGTTGCTTTTGGATTCATTAAAGTGGCTAACGAAGCCATGTGTCGTCCTATCCGCACACTTACGGAATCTAAAGGTTGGGATACTTCCAATCACGCTTTGTGTAGTTTTGGAGGTGCTGGTGGTCAACACGCATGTGCCATTGCATCCACCTTAGGCATCAAGAAAATTATATTACACAAACACGCTAGTATTTTATCCGCTTATGGTTTAAGTTTGTCGGATGTCGTTCGCGAAGTGCAAGAGCCATGCTCATTGACACTTTCCACTAGCGGTGATTTTCAAGGACTTGGTGAGTTATCAGACAGACTTAATCAACTTGTTGACAAATGTATCCAACTTTTAACCGATGAAGGCTTCCAAAAAGATCAAATCACTACCCAAACCTTTTTGAATCTACGTTACGAAGGCACTGACTGTCCCCTTATGATTCCTCAAGGCGAAGGCGACAATTTCAACTTTGTACAAGCTTTCCTTGACACTCACCAACAGGAATTCGGCTTCAAACTCCCAGATAGAAATGTAGTTGTCGATGATATTCGCATTCGAGGTGTTGGCAATACCAATATCACAATCACTTCTGATCAATCTCCATATGAAGAAATGAACAGCCTCAAAATTGTTGAAATTGATACTACTTCCAGAGTACCTGACTGTGATCATTCAGTATACTTTGAAATTGGGGGTAGACAGACTGTCCCCGTTTACAAATTAGAGAATTTGAAGGTTGGAGATCGTGGCAAAGGACCCCTTCTGATTGTTGAGCCCAACAGCACAATTGTAGTGGAACCCAATTGGGAGTTTACAATTTTGACTAATCATGTAATCCTCACACCTACAGAAACCAAAGTAATAATCGATCAGTCCAAGTTGGCAGATAGTGAAATCACTTTAGATCCAATCCAACTATCCATTTTCTCCAACCGCTTCATGTCCATTGCTGAACAGATGGGCCAAACTTTGGAGAAGACTTCAGTATCCACCAACATCAAAGAGCGTTTAGACTTCTCATGTGCACTCTTTGGCCCAGACGGAAGTTTGGTAGCGAACGCACCCCACATCCCAGTGCATTTGGGATCGTTGGGATATGCTGTCAAATACCAGATGGAGTACTTTACCAACGAAAAGAAACAAGGTCGAGAAGGTCTCAATGAAGGTGATGTGATTTTGACAAATCATCCCTCGGCTGGAGGTTCTCATCTCCCAGATCTCAGTGTAATTACCCCGGTATTCCACAACGGCGAAATTGTCTTCTTTGTTGCTAGCAGAGGTCACCACGCAGATATTGGAGGTATCTTACCAGGGTCAATGCCACCCACATCCAAATACTTGTACGAGGAGGGCGCAGCTATCAAATCCTTCAAATTGGTAGAGCGCGGTATCTTCCAAACTGAAGGTGTCATCAAAATTCTGTCGGAGGATCCTGCTCAGTATCCCAACTGTGTAGGTACTCGTACACTTAAGGACAATTTGTCGGATTTGAAGGCGCAAGTCGCTGCCAACTACAAGGGAATTCAACTGGTCAATCTGTTGATCAAGGAGTCCGGACTGAAGAAGGTGCAAAGTTATATGAAATTCATTCAGGATAATGCCGAATTTGCGGTAAGAAATTTGTTGAAAAAAATTCGACATGACCGCAATTTGGACGATGAGCCATTGCATGCTATTGACTATATGGATGATGGAACTCCCATTGAACTGAGTGTCAGTATTGACAGGGATGGTGGCGCTAAATTCGATTTCTCGGGAACTGGACCCCAAGTGTTCGGTAATACTAACGCTCCAGAATCCGTATCGCGCAGTGCCATTCTTTACTGCTTGCGTTGCATGGTCAATGAGGATATTCCATTAAATCAAGGCTGTCTCAGTCCTATCGAAGTCATCTTCCCGCCCAATAGTCTGTTGTCGCCATCGGACGAGTGCGCAGTAGTCGGCGGCAACGTGCTGACCAGCCAAAGGGTAGTAGATGTGGTGTTCAGAGCATTCGAAGCGTGCGCCGCATCTCAAGGTTGCTGCAACAACTTGACATTTGGAAAAACATCTACGACTCCTGACGCTCATGATGGTTTCGGGTACTACGAAACTATAGCTGGAGGTTCTGGAGCGGGTGACCACTGGCATGGTCAGGACGGAGTGCACACTCACATGACAAATACGCGTATCACCGACCCTGAAATTTTTGAGCGTCGCTACCCTGTCATTCTGAACGAATTCTCCATTCGCCGAGGCTCCGGCGGCAACGGTCAATTCAAGGGCGGTGATGGGGTCATTCGAGACATCCTGTTCAAGGTCCCCCTTCAAGTGAGTATCTTGTCGGAGCGTCGATCCTTCGCACCTTACGGTCTCAAGGGTGGAGAACCTGGCAAGCGCGGCCTCAACCTCTGGATCTCTAATGATGGTATGATACGCAGTTTGGGAGGTAAATCTACCGTTAATATGGCTAAGAATGATCGTATTGTAATCCAGACACCTGGAGGAGGAGGGTATGGTACACCTCAATAATTAATCAATTGATTATTAATTATTTTTTAATATTTAATAATAAAAAATTGCTTAATCAATATTTTTTAATTATGATATTATTATCATTTTAAATTTAATTTTTACTACATTAAAACAAATAATAGTTATAATTAATACAATATTCAGTCAAAAATATTATGTTAATATTAGAATAATTTTTACATAAATTTTTAATAAATTTATTATCAATAAGGTTATAATTTTATTGAATATTTGGAGTATTTGATTAAGTTATAATTGGCTTTAAATAGATATTAAAATCGATTTTAATTTTATAATTTAATTTTTACTCTTTGTTTTATAATAATGTACTTAAAATAATTCAAAAAATATATTTAAATTTATCACCTTCAATTTTAATCATATCAGTTTCCTAATTAAGTGAAATTATTCAAAAATTATCAAATTAAATTTTAACACAATAGATCTATAAAATATTAATCCCATAGAAATTTCATAGAATATAAATTATAATTATCAACAAGTCAACATTCAATATTCATCAAAAATTATAACAAAAGCAAATAATATAAAAAATAATGAGTTCAAGTAAAGAAGCTCACAGTGTTTTATTCGACGCTGATGATCAGTACTATAGACCCGATGATCCCGCCCCAACTTACCATTCGCCACCACAGAACCAAAGTGGCGACCATTTGCAATACTACCAGACTGACTATAGTCAAGATCAGTACAATGAATTCATCCCTCCACAACAAACTTCCAGCTATAGTTACGATAACAACTTTTCAGGACCCATCCAAGTGGATTTTTGGAAAGCTTTCGGTACAGGTGGTTTACCTGGAGAACCTGGCTTACTTGAAGGTAATTTTTTGTATTGAATATTATTATATATATATATTTTTTAATTTATTATTTTAGAATTAGAAATTAATTTTAGTCATATAAAAACAAAGGTAAATATTGGAATAGAATATAACGTATTAATTTGTTAATGTTTGAGGAAATAGACTGTTACGGTTTTAAACCCTTTAAGAACTGTTGATACTCATATGATGGATGACGTAGATTTAGCTGGTCCTGTCTTATTCTGTCTATTATTGGGAGCTGCTTTATTATTGGTAATTACCTCAAATTTTGTTATTATTTAATATTAATTTATAAATTATTCTATTAGGGAGGTAAAATTTCTTTTGGATATATTTATGGAGTAGCAGTTGTAGGTTGTGTTTCAATGTATTTAATCCTAAATATGATGAGTGAACAAGGGATCGATTTCTACCGCAATGCCAGCGTTTTGGGCTACTGTTTGTTACCTATCGTGTTCCTGAGTATGTTTAACACTTTCTTGAGTTTAATGTAAGCTTCTATTATTCATATAAGTGATGTGCTATTAACTTTGAGTTTAGATCGGTTGATAAATTGGTGACAATGTATATCTTGGCACCTATCGCTATTATTTGGGCCACCTATTCGTCTTCGTTGATTTTTGTGACTATTTTGCAAATGCATCAACAGAGATTGTTGGTGGCTTACCCTATCGCTCTACTCTATACTTGTTTTTCGTTGTTGACATTATTTTAAAGCTTCATATTACTAGTATTATTAATAAAATTTAATATTATTTTTAGATGCTTTTTATATAGATATGATTTATTATAATTTTGATTCTATAAATATTAATTTTAATTCAATATCTTCGACATATATTTTCAGACAACAATGTTTTATTATTTTTTCAAAAAATTGTTTCTTTTCTAATTTCATTCAAATTTTATAAAAACTATTATCAATTAAATTTTTATTTTTTCAAATTATCTAACTATCCTTCGAATTTAGTATTTTATAATCTGATTTAATGATAAAACACAATTATAATATGGCATTATAAATAATACAATAATTATACACAAATGATACAATAGATGAGAAGAATAGATATTAAATTAAAAGAAAAAAATCTATTCAAATTTGAAAATAACAATAGTTTTGTTTGTGGAATGAATATGTTTATTTAATATTAATCGATTAAAAAAAAGATATATAGAATTCAACATACACCAAATGACAATTCTGAAATTATGAAAAATTAGCAGCGAGAGGTTTCGATCCTCCGACCTCGGGGTTATGAGCCCCGCGCGCTTCCTCTGCGCTACGCTGCTTTAATTTCAATATAAATTGTGTGTAATTGTGTCAAGTAATTAATCATTTTATTTTCAACGATTTGCTAATTTAATTATTTTATTGATTTTATTTTCAAATTATATTATATTATCAATTCTTTTTCTATTCAAATACAATAATAGTAAATCTTAATCCATTTTTCATACCAACAATAATCATATATTATTTAATTTATCATTCAGCTATAGCAAAATTGAGTATTATTATTTTATGAATTAAAGTTTTTTATTTTTGAATAGTGCTTATACTTTTTTAATTTAAACTAATTTGAAATTTATATAATAATCAATAATAGGAATAAATATATGATCATTATTAAACCGAAATTGCAACAACTCATTTTAAATTGGTTGAATATTCAATAATTTAATATTTGATTCAAAATGAAATTAGGGAATATTTTTTTCAATATTTTCGAGTGTTTTTATTCGTTATCAACTATTATATTTTATTATTAAAGCAAAACAGATGAAAATAGTGTACTATTAATAAGAAAATAAATATTGTTATTATATTTAAAAATTAAATTGAGAAATTTGGTTTAAAGAAATTCGAAAATAAATAAAAGTGCGAAAGCTTTCTGAAATAAAATGATAGGAAATCGAGCTCCGATCTATCGCGTGGCATACGGTAATCATACCACTAAACCACCACTGTTTGTCCTACTTGCAGTCAGCTTAAAATATATTTTTACCTAAATTATGATTTTTCTACAATGTACTTCATTTTTATTTATTTCATTATAAATTTCCTAAGCTTTATTTTATACCCTTCTATATTTAATTTCAATATATTTATTTATCAACTATATTTCATTATTAAGTTATTATTTTTTATTTCGATATTAGATTTCTAAAAATATAGAATAGAGCTTCTCAAATATGAAATATATTTGCAAGTTTTTAAACTAAAGTTTAAAGAATTAATCGTAAAATTTAATATATTTTTTAGAATATTTAAAAACATAAATTAAAGACATAAATTTTAAAAATGGAGAATCGGGGTATCGATCCCCGTGCCTCTCGCATGCTAAGCGAGCGCTCTACCATTTGAGCTAATTCCCCATATTCACCTCATAATTAAAATTACTGTGTTATTGTGATATCCATCATCCCATATTTTTTGATAAAATTTAAATCTGTTACTGATAATTGATAATCTCAGCCAATATCTCTCTTTATTGAAAAAATTATTGACACTTATCAATCGAAAGAGTCTAACATTAAAATGATCAACAAACCCAACAACGTTCGCGAATGGCAAGTCTTCTTCAACAAGCCCTCTCACCAATTACTCTACTTGAGAGGCCCTAGAGACAAGCTCTGGTGGGGTGTCCTCTGTGGTTTGATGACCGTCGGTACCGTCGCTTGCACCTACAAATCTTACCTCTTGATCACTGGTCAAAAACCCGCCAACTAAATTCTTCAACTTGGAATTTTTTTTTTCAAACTCAATTTAAGTAAAATCTTCAACTTTTTAATATTATTTTATATCTTAAATTTATCTATTTTTTTCAGGTAAAAATTTTTAATAGTAGCTTAATTTTGTGCAATTATTCTACTTTTAATCCAATCTCTATTTCACTCTTAGATTTCGTTCATCTAAACAAATTTCTTTAGTTTTTATTTTAATATATAATTATATCATCCTAATAGTCGTTGCTATGATTAATTTTCAATCAACGCTTTCCTTTTTATTCATCATCATAATAATTTTGTAATAGTAAAATTTGTTAGTGACTGAATTGACCCAATCTAAATTCTTTATTTTATATTTTTAACTTCCTTTTATAAATTAAATCACACTAATAATTTTACTCATTATCACTTGTACATTTAATAGTTGACTAAAATATTTGATATCATTAGATAATTATATATTTCATTATCAATTATCTTGAATTATTGCTTCCTTTATCATATGAAACTTTCAATATAAAATACATCATAATAGTAATATTAGTTTTTTTACTTACCAACTATCAATTATTTCCTTTTAAGAATCATTTTCTTCTACTTTGTATTATTTAATTTACATTTAATATATGTCATCAAATTTCGTTAATTTTATATATTGAAATGTTTAGGTTAATTTCATTTTTGTTCTATTAATCACGTAAAAAGTATTCATTAAATAATAATTTTTACACTTGTTTAATTGATTTGTTAATAATATTTTGAAATGATTTAATAGATTCAATTAATTCATTATTATTCTGTTTGACTGTGTTGTATATATTCACACAAGCATACATAAATATAAATATATATATATATATATATTTATAAAGTATGTACTTTTTTCTTAATTTGTTGAACTTAAAATAAATTTTTCAATTATTCAAAAATTTATTAAATTTTGATTTTTTTTTTGTTTCAATTAATTAAAATCAACTATAAAATGAATCCCACAATATGAATTTTGATAATTTGAAAATTTCATAATTCATTAAATGATGAAATATTCATATTTAATAATTGATATTGAGTCAAAAAAAAATTTAATTTAAATTTTTCAATATTAGTAATATTTATATAGAACTGAAATAATGTGCGATTAATTGATTGTTATTGATTTTATTAGATCGTTTTTTCAAGATGTCTCAATATGATCTCACTCAAAAGATGATCCCTTATTTGGATCGCCACTTAGTCTATCCTTTACTTAAATTTTTAAGTATTAAAGAAGTAATCGAATTCTCAATTTTATATATAGATAAAATTATTTATTAATATTTAACGTTATTTCAGATGTACAACCAAGCTGATTTACAACAAGCTATTTATGAACTTTTCTCCAAAACCAACATGGTTGATTTTACCGCTGACTTGTACAAACAGATCCATAACACCGAAGTTAACACTGAAGGTAAATTTTGAATTAATATATTTTAAATTCATTCAAAATTCTAAATATTATATTTTTTAAATTTAATAGAATTTTCTGAACAAAGAGCCAAAGTATTGAGCAAGTTAGAAGAATTACAAACTGAAGCTGAAAAGGTTATGAGTGTTCTTGAAAAGCCTGAAGTCATTCAAGCTTTGAAACAGGACAAATTACAAAATATCCAATATTTAAAAGATAACTTCAACTTTGATCCCGAATCTATCAATATTTTGTATCAATATGGTAAATTCCAATTCGACTGTGGTAACTATGGTACTTCCGCTGATATGTTATACCATTTCCGCGTTTTGTCAACCGATCAAAATTTAATTCAAAATGCTATGTGGGGTAAATTAGCTTCTGAAATTTTGGCTGGCAACTTCTCTGCTGCTTACCAAGATATCATGAAATTGAGAGAATTGATTGATTCTACCAATTATGAAAATCAATTACATCAATTACAACAACGTACTTGGTTGTTGCACTGGACCTTATTTGTCTTCTTCAACTACCCCAAGGGTAAGGATGGCTTGATTGATATGTTCCTCCACCCTCAGTACATCAATACCATTCAAACTTCTTGCCCCTGGATTTTACGTTATGTCACAGCAGCTGTTGTCACCAACCGTCGCAGGAAGAACACCATCAAGGATCTTGTTAAAGCCATCCAACAAGAAGCCTACAATTACAGAGATCCTATGACCGATTTCCTTATGTGTCTTTATGTTGAATTTGACTTTGATGGTGCCCAATCTAAGCTCAAGCAATGTGAAGAACTTATGTCCCATGATTTCTTCCTCAATTCTAGCTTAGAAAAATTTGTTGAAAATGCCCGTATCTTCATTTTAGAAACTTTCTGCAGAATCCACCAACGTATCAACATTGCCACCCTTTCTGAAAGGTTGAACATGACTCAAGAAGAAGGAGAAAAATGGATTGTTAACTTGATGAGAGACAACCGTGTCGATGCTAAGATCAATTTCAGCGACAACACAGTAGTCATGTTACCCGTCTCCACTTCCGTCACCTCTCAATTAATCGACAAAACTAAAGAAATCTCCATTCACTCCCAATTCATGGTCAACGGTTTAGATAAGCGTGAACAAGCTTTAGCTGCCGCCAAAGCTATTTCCAACCAAGCTCAACCCTCTGGATCTGCTTAATAAATTTCACCATAATGATATCGATACTCATCATCGTTTCATATGTCCCCTTTTTTAAATTAGATATTATTTTTCATTACTCATTTATTAAATATTTTTAATAAACATCAAAAAAATTTAACATTATTTTTATTATGTTTACTACACATTTTTCTATACCATCTAAGTAATGAAATTTAATCATAACTCAACAATAATATATAATATATTTATACAATATTTTAATCAAAATAACTCATAATTTAAATGTAATAATTTCAGAAGCAAAATTTAATAAATAGTTTATTCTGATAATTAAAAGTGATTTTCAAAATAAATCTAGTTTGAAAATATATAATAATCAGAGTTGGTAATACATTATCTAACAGTGAATTTTTGACCAATTCATTTACCATGGTTCATCTTGAATTATTAAATATTGGAAAATGTTAAATATTTAAGATAGAGGAGTTTAATATATATATTTAATATAAAATTATGGTTAATTGAATATTTTTTTTCATTTAAAATACAATTTTAAAATAAAATTTGAAGATATATAATTTCAAAAATAATATTATTACTACAAGTTTTATTCTTAAATTATTTATAGTGTTAAAGTTATAATAATCTAAATGGTTTGAAGAAAGATTATCACAATATTATGTTAATCGTCAAAATCAAGAATATATGATGATATGAAAAATACGACCAAGAGATATTTATTCATTGGGTTACAAGAAAAAATATTCTTATAATATTTATTCAATAGTTTTTAGCATTGGTAATAAATTAAAATAGGGAAAAGTTTAAAATTTGAATTTGAGATAGTTAATAAATATAAGGAATATTATAAATGAAAAGGTAAATACAAAATATAATGATAAACAGATGGAAATCAATCAAAAATCAAAATAAAATTGAAGATAATGGATAAAATATTGTGCAGTTTTATAAAATCCAAATTTAGGGGGAATTAGCTCAAATGGTAGAGCGCTCGCTTAGCATGCGAGAGGCACGGGGATTAATACCCCGATTCTCCACTTTCCAAATCTTTAAGATTTAAATATTTTTTACTGGATATTTTATTTGATATATATTTTTTATTATAAGTTTTTAATTTTCATTAAAGCTATTGCAAATTCTACAACTATTCAAATATCATATTATTTTGTATATCAATTATAATATTTATTTACCATAATTAAATATTCAATTATCAATTGTTTTCTCAGTTATTTTACATTTTAGTTATAAAGATCAAAGATCGTAGTAATAAATCAATTTTATTATTAATTATTATACTTTGAAATTTAGAAATATTAATGATATAATAAATTATTTATAACAAAGTATGAAGTAATAATATTGTTGTATTTTGAAATGAATTAATTTAAAACTCATTTAACAAAAATTTGTAAATTTGATATAAAACTAAATAAATTCATGTATAAATTAAATATATGTAATGAATATTAAAAAAAATAAAAATGAAGCTTGATGTTGAGGTGAATAGTGATATAGAAAGAAAAAACTCTAAGCACCCAACGTGGGGGTCGAACCCACAACCTTGAGATTAAGAGTCTCACGCTCTACCGATTGAGCTAGCCGGGCTTAATCAAGTGGATAATATGCGATAGAATAATGAAATGTACTGTATTACTCTAACTTAATTAGATAATTTTGATTATTTTTCTATTCGAACAAAATTTCCTCAAATTATTTATATCTTATTAATAGCTTTTTTAATCATTTATATTATTAATTTTTCGTCTATTCAATAAATTTTAAATATATTGATATATAACTTATATTTCAATTCTTTTTGATATTTTTAAAAATTTTAAATTTATTATATTTCAGAACATTTTGAATTGAATAAATTAATTGTTAAAAATATCAATTTACCGCAGCAATTCTGGAAATCTAAATAATCTAAAAATTTATTAATTTATATTAAATATTACTCCTATTAATAAAAAAAATTCTTATTATTTAATTACTACTTGAATTATAGAGTTATTCATTTATAATACATTAATTTTATAATATTACTACAAAATATATATTTAAAATTTTAATTAATAAATGATTAATTTAAATATTTAAATGTATAATCAAAATCAATTTGTTAAAGATAATATTTAATTAATAATGATAATGAATATTATATAATAAATAATCAATCGATTAATGATGTCACATCATATAGAATGAAAATTGATAAAATTATTGACATATAATATATTAATACCTCAAGTAATCATATTTTTTAATGAATTAATTAAAATTGTTAAATAAGTATAATACTCTATATGCATCTGATATAATTAAATTGAATTAAAATTTTTTGATTATAAATTTAAAGTGGGTCAAAAAATGACAGTATAATAACTAATATTCATACTTGTTAATAGTTTGTTAATTAAAGAATGAATATTAATTGCCATGATTATGGTACTATTAATCATGATTTTATCATATTATTATATCATGAAATCAACATTAATTTTATTATTATGGATACGGAGAATATATCATAGGTATTTCACAAAAGAAATATCAATTATACTCTATTATAAACAAAATAAAATGTTCCTGACTATCATTATTAAATATTTGTTTTGGAATTAATAATAATAGATTTTGAAAGTTTTTGAATTGGTTTTATTTGGTTTGGTGTGTAGCGAAAAGTTGCCAACGATCCAAAATGACCGAACTATGACGAAATCAAGTTCAGCAATCCCGAAGACTGCGAGAATGCGGGAAGTTTGCACTGCTCTGTTGCCAGCCTCATGCGGTTCCCCCCTCTTAACCCACCTAGTTACCAAAGCTTACACTATGATAACTATGTAGACATTCTGCTTCACGGGACTGAACTCAACTCCGACCAGTTTAAAGGTCAAATGTACGTGACTCCCCATCACCGACCCTTCCAGAAGCAGAAGTTACAGATAATTGCCAAACCATCCGGTCAAGATAATTTTTTATCTAGAAATCAATTATGACTATATACATCATATAGTGATAATTAATTAATATGGGATTATTGATTAAGCTTGAATATTAGAAACTATTCGCATTTATCAAATTCCCAATTAATTTTTTATTACTCAACATTTGCAAACAGTTTTAGAAATTTTAATTAAATATAGAATTAAATCTGTTAAAATTTCATAATTACTAACGTATAAATGTTGAATAAATATTTATAGTTAATATAGTATTAATTAATAAGAATCAAATTAAATTATTAATAATATATCGGTAATTGAAAAATTGCTAGCTTTATAAGATAATAAATCAATATATGATATAATGAATTTAAAAATTTATTAAAAATTTCATGTCGATTAAAGATAATGACCTTAATAATCAAATATAATAAATAAGTCATTTTTGTTGAAATCAACTTGAAACATCTCCAAATTATAAAATTCAAGCATATAAACACAACTATTAGAAGTGTGTAATAGATATTATAACAGATTAAAATTGAATGAATTTATAATTGGAGGAAGTTAAATGAATCAAAAAAGCGATTTAATCGTGTTTAATACGAACGACCATCATACTTAAATTATCGGTACTGAAATTATTTAAAGCGTAATCCAGTAGTTTTTTGGAAGCTTCTTGAGGGTCTTCAATATCAGAAATTAAATTAACAGCATCTTGGTCTGAACAAACGTCCCAGAGCTAGATTGAATAATTATTAATGATAAATGTAGAGTTAATGAATAAATTCTACTTACACCATCACAAGCAATAATTAAAAATTTATCGCTTGGTTCGATATCTACTTGAGCGGTGTATGGATTTCCTACTACGAATTCTTTCATTGCGGAATCCCCTAAAGAGCGAGTTACTGCCAAAACACCTAAAACAGAGATAAATTCAAGTTTTTATACATATTTTTAAAGTGAATTTACCATTAACTCTGTTATTCATCATGAAACCACCAGCTTGAAGCACACGTTGAGATTCTTGAGGGTCTGAGCCTTTATGGTCATAAGTTAATCTAATAGCTTTATCGTCACGACTAAACTCAATGAAATTAATTTAATCTTATTGAGTATAAAATTAACTTTTAAAATTTACCATAAAACAGCTCTAGCATCTCCAGCATTTGCTACATATAATCTTCTCTATTAACACAAAAAAAACATTAACCTACTTTGCATTTGACTTATTAATAAAAATTTACTTTTTGAGTCATATTACTGGGATCTTTATCATCTTGAACACTTTCCCATCTTATCAAAGCGGTTACAACGGTACATCCTGCGTACATTTTCTTTTCACTCAAGTGTTTATCGGTTAAAACGAAAGTGTCATTAAAGATTTCTGGAATAGGTTTATCTGGATAAGTTAACATTAATTCGGTTAAAATCTATTTTTTTAAACTCTCTAATTAATAATATTAAATATAAAGTTTTTTTAAAATAATAATACTTGATACAAGTTTTCACCACAATATTCAGCAGCTGCTTTACCAGCATGACCATCGAATATACCGAAAAAACCTTGATCTTTAACACCTCCTAAATTGTATACGTAACAATGTGCGTCCTAATTTATATTAATACTAAATAAAATCAAATAAAGTTCGATAGTATTACTTCCATCGTCCTTCTACACCTCTGATTTTTATCAAAACTAATACCCACTTGAAAACTGTAGTCACCCTCTGGTATAGTATTGACACTGGGAGTCAATTCTTTAGCATTACTGTCAAAGTTGTTACTATTGGCAGAATCTAAATTAGTTGTCATTTCTAAATCTGTTCTTTTAACTTAATATTAATAATAATAATAACAGAAAACAAATAATGAAAACTCAAACAACAAATGAATAACTATAATTAATTTTTTTATAAAAGTTTAATTATAATAAAAAAATAACAATCATTATATATTAAAATTTTTTAACCCCCTTTATTATTATTATGAAAGATATTGAAATGGGATTGGAAATGATGTCATGAGATCTCCCAATTATTATAAGATTTCTTTTTATGTGTCCTCAATTGGAAT
This sequence comes from Conidiobolus incongruus B7586, assembly GCA_000697335.1. NCBI lineage: Eukaryota > Fungi > Entomophthoromycota > Entomophthoromycetes > Entomophthorales > Conidiobolaceae > Conidiobolus > Conidiobolus incongruus. The sequence continues at coordinate 2,179 of JNEM01011853.1, read as the reverse complement.
TCTAGTTCTCAATATCAAGTCACCCGAATCATCCAATATTTAATAAATAATCAATTTATAATTACATTCCAATATCCTAAATTTAATCTACACAATTTTTATAATTTTATTTTAATTTTTAAATTAAAAATGATTAACCTAATAATAAATTCCGTTTTATTTTTAGATTTATTACTTTATTTTTTTTTCTTTAAATTTGAATCTCCTATCAATATTGAGATTTTCACAATATTATTTTATGGGGTATTTAATTCAATTTTTAACCAAAATTAATTATGAATATCTTTCTTATTTCTAAATAAAAAGAAATTTCTTTGGATTAAGATATTTGAGTATTATATTGCAATAAAATTATAAATTATGAAATAAGATGCTATAATAAATTTCGAAAAACTTGGAAAATTGACCTAATGTTTAATATTGACCACAATTCTATTACCCATTATTGGTATAATTAAAGATATTACTATATTCAAAATAGTTTGACTTAATAAATTTGGTTTATTAGATCATTTTCTTATTATTAAAATTTATTTTATATGGTATTTTAAACATTTTTTTATTAAATTGTAATCTATATTTTATAATCATTATACAACCTTTTATCAAGAGTATTTCATGAGTATTAAAATTGAGCATTTTTTAATATAAACGAAATAAATATGTAAGAGCTGTAGTTTGCAAATGTTACAATTATAATTGATTATATATAATATTATTTGAAATAATACAAGAAATAAATATTTTGATAAGGTTGACAATTTATATAATTCTTAAGATTAAAAATATATTGAATATTTTAAAATAATATAAAATCGTATTTAAAGTTATATTGAATTTTAAAATTTTGAAAAACATTAAATCAATTATTTTAATAGATCAAATGGAAATTCATTGTTTTTTACGTAATAATATTTTTTTTCAATTAATAATATCTGGTTTTAAGCTGTATATTCTTTGACACATGTTGTTCCAATTAATCATATTAAGAATCGCAATACATAAGATTCTTTTTATTTTTCCTTTTTTGGTAATTGTATTGGTGTGGAAATTTAGTAATACTTAACATTGAAATTTTATTAGAATCAATTTCAATATGTGAAATATTAAATGTAATATATAAATTGAAACTTTGAAATGTTTTCAAATCCTTCACCAGTTTCTCTCAATATTTCCCTCATCTTTCGTATTTGTTTGCGGAGCAGTTAATCATGGAAAACACAATGAATGTTTGTGGTTTGAATAAATAGCATACTATATAAATTTCCAATTTGTAATTCATTATATTTAATGCTGAACTCAATATAATACTCTATTTATAATGAATTATATATATTATTTTGTTACAATCATTCTTTTATATGTTTGTATTTTTGTTTATATTGGTTTCCTTTCATAAAATGAGAAAGAACTGTTAAGTTTGACCACCAACACTTTAAATACTATTTTTGAAAATTGGATCAATTTTGAAATTTCACTAAATAATTATTATTTAAACTAATAATTTTGAATATATATATAAATGATTCAAAATATAATATATTCCTTTATTCAATAAATATAAACTTTATTTTTATTTTATATTATTGATTCATTATTTTTATTTTTTTTCTATAATATTTTAACCATGCTTATTAAAAAAATAAAGTTTGGAATTATATAATTTTATATAAGATTATATCTATTATAAAGTGGCTAATTTAATATATGAAATAAATAGCTTTGAATGTGTAAAATGATTTATATAGTTTATTATTGATAATCATTTTCTTAAATAATATTATTTTAGATTTGAAAATATGAGAAATTTTTTAATTACTGACTTTTCAAATATATTGTTAGTTTTAAATAATAAAATATAAATTATATAAATATAAATAAAAATATATAAAATATTTTTTTTAATTTAATTATATTTTAATTAAATGATAATTATCAAAAGTCTTTTATTTTAATATTATTCTAACTTTAATATAAACCTTTTAAATTAATTTAAAATTTATAAATAATTTTTGGTAATAAAGTATTTTTTAACTAAACTCTTTATTATAAGGCAAAGTAATTTTAAAGTTAAAAAAAAGCTATTTAAAACCTATTAAAATTAAATACACTAATCTTAATTATTATTTATTTAATTATAAATAAAGTTAAAAAATATATTAAGAATATCTTTTTATTT
>JNEM01011852.1:0-13580 GCA_000697335.1 Conidiobolus incongruus B7586 | reverse complement strand
ATTTATAATTAATCTAAATTATATTTTGAATAGAAATATTTACATATCTCAAATAATAGATAAAAATATTAATATTAAAAAATGAAATATATCCTAGATAAAATAGTATATATTTATTGTATATTTAATTTTAATAATTTTTTGTTTTTTATTTAATAAAATTTGCGATTTATAATTTTTATATCTGTTAAGTAATATGGGAAAAATAATTTTAATAACCAATATATACATAATTATAATACCTAACTGTGCTAATAAAAAGAAAGCATAAATTAATAAATAATATAATATATATATTTAATATTTAATAAATAAACAAAAATTTAAAATAATAATCAATTTTATTATTAATTTCTTTTAAGATTTCATATTAAAATATAAAAAAATTCACAATGGAATTAAAATACAATAAAAATGATAACATACTCTATATATCATTGTTATTTTAATTAGTATATTACATTTACTCCATCTAATCAATATTTCATAATAATTTCCTTTATAATATATTATTATTAATATATTCATAAATTGCATATATTTAACTCAGAAATTTATCTTTTTAGCCCGACTTGTCAATATATTTTAAATTTGCAAATAATTTAATTATAAGTTAGCAATCAATTCATTAATAAAAAAAATACCTGAATATCTTATCATATCATATTAGGATAAAGGCATTAGTTTATATATATTAAATAGGTATTAAATTAATGATCGCTACTTAATTTCACAGTAATAATTCATAGTTTATTCAATTAATAAAACAAAATATTCTTAAAAAAATGAAAAATTACTATTTAATATTTGACAAATTTTTCTATGCAATAATAGTTTTGAAATAATCAATATAATAATAATCAATATAATAATAATCAAATAATAATTATTAAATAAATTTGTTATGTTCAATTTTTAGTTTAATGAATAAAATATCTTCTTTAATTAATAAGCTTGACAAAAAAGCAAAAAAAATCAAAAATAAAGATTATATAGAAAAATAGGTATTGTAAAATGAATTTCATTTTATTATTTTAAAATTGGATATATATATATATATATTTCATTTAAGAATTAAATAATTTTTTGTCTATAATTATATAGTCCCAGTAACACGATACTCTTCCCAAGCCTCTGTAGTCTTCTGTATACCTCGAATGACTCTAGGATTCCAATAAGCATATAACAAACTCATCGCAAAACTTGGAAATAATAGAGATTCCAAAACTCTTTGGGAGTTGAGATGCTGGTAACGGGTATAAGCTTTGGAATCTTTTAACGTGGTTTGTTGAGCCCATCTGATTAAATGTTGCAAGGGTTTTGAAGGGAAGTAAATTAATTCGGCGGATTTGGAAGCGTAGTCATGGACTTTTTCAATTAGATCCAAGGCTTCGGAGTGGTGTTTGGATTTGATGTAAGCTAGAGTTAAAGACCCTAAAATTGATGAGATTTCAGAAGTTAAAGGAATGTTGGATTCTACATTGAATTGAATTTGGAGATCTCCCAAATCGTCAATTTCATAATTAAAAGGTAAGTGGTAACCATCATCCCGGAAATAGTCGAAAGCTTCCACGATAGTTTCTTTGACGCTTTGGATGCCACGCAGTTGGACTGAGAGTTCGATTTCCATGCGGAATAGGGTAGACATGCCTTTGAAGTGGGAGATCTCTTCTTCAATGCCTTGGTACTTGACACGTTGGATTTCCGCTAATGTGCCAACTTTCACCTGAGTGGGAGATTGGAAACTGATGATGGAATCGAGTTGGACGGGTGTCCATCTGTAGAACTTGACCATATGGTTGGCGACAAAGTCGTAACTCTGTCTAAACAATTCGGGGTCTTTCGATAGTGTACCACACCAGAGGATCGCTTGCAACAGACTTAGTGGGTACTTAGCATCGGGATGTTCCATTTCGAGTCTGGGCAAATAGTAAGAAATAGCACGATTCGCTTCCTTGGGTCTACCTTGACAGATCCAGAACAATTGCTGGTAAGCGTACAATGGATTGGGTAAATTGAGCTTTTGGCCAACTTGCCAATGTCCGAAAAATTCGTGAGTAGACCCACCACATGCAATAGTTCTCAGCATTGCAATGCGGGAGTCTTGATTGTGACGAAATCCATGTTCTCTCAAAATCACCTGTAAATGGTGTAATCTGTGAATCACATCGGGTTGGTAAAGTGCTGGTCTGTTGAACGAGTATTCCGTAGGTTTTTTGGGCAAACAAGCATACATCAATGGAATCACAAGTTCATGATCCGTCAATTTGTAGTTACAAACGTGCATCAAATCGTTAATCTGATCCAAAAACGTAATATGCAAAGCCTTATCCAATTCCAAACCAATCAAAGTCTTAATCAAACTGGGGAAGTACTTATCTCCATCCTGAACGAGGCCACCACGCTCCAAATAAATTTTAAAATGATTTAAAATCAGTTGCAAATATTTAGCATCTTTTGCCATATTTGTTAACTTATTCAAACTTTTAATTATTAAATCAAATTGTAAAGATGTAAAAACCAATTGGAATTCTGTAAGTTTGAGATATTGCTTTTGCCAGTTTTGTACTATTTCATTGAAATAGATACTTTCTGATTTAGCGAGTAATTTATAACTCCAATGTTGTAATTGTAAGGTGATGACTTTGGGATTGTTCATATCCAAATTCAAATGTTGAATCAACTGAGGTACGTTGGGATATCGACTTACGTTCAAACTTTGTAAAATTTGAACTTGATTTTCAAAGTCGTGTGATTGTAATATGTTGACAATATCAGTATTAATGTCGTTGAATAATAAGGATTTTGAAATGGTTAAAATCTAATATAAATAAATATATTAATAATTATGAATTAAATTATATAAGTACCTTTTGAACGTTTTCCAATATTTCTTTATCGTTTAAACCATTGAAATGTTTGACATCTCCCTTTTCTAATAGCTGAGTTTGAGATGAAAAACTCTTAATATTGTTCCAACCAAAAGAATTATTATTGTTCAGTAAATAGATAGATCTCAAAGATAACAATCTCTGATTGGGAATAGATCGTTTTGTTATCAATAATCTGGGTAAGTAATTAACCGATTTCATTGTACTATTATTAACATATAAAAAGGTTTTTTTTAATTTAACAGATTTTGAGTAATAAATTAATAATTAAATATAATATATTGTTATGTTTTTTTAATATTGGATTAATCATTAATTGAATTTAGTGGGTAATTTGATTAAAAATTAATTTATCGATCCAAGTTTAATTTATTTAAAATATGGGATCGAATTTTAATCTATCAATTTATAAAATTGTCATATACTTTTATAAATAATATAATATAAAATATTAATGAGATATTATACATTATTAAAAAATTCAAAAGATATATCAAATGAATTATCAATATAGTAATATTTAATTATCAAATTGATTATATTTTATCATGTTAAAATAAAATTTAAATTTTTGATCCCATAATTTCTATTATTTAATTAAAATTTTTAAAGGGATGGTATTGTTAAAATACAAAAAATTAATTTTAATAGAATATTAATTATAGACTAAAAAAATATTTAAATATGTCAAATATAGAACAAAAAGAAGAAGATTTATTTGTAATTGACGAAGTAGGTACTACCGATGAGCCAACTATCACAGAATCCCAACCCAAGCCCAAAAAGAGGTCCAACAGCTCAGATGAAGTACGCAGCCACAAAACACTATTCGTTCGTAATGTACCCCAAGCTACTCAAGATTCCCAATTTCAGGAGTTTTTCGAACAGTTCGGTCCCCTAAAGACTTGTTTTCTGGTCAGAAATCCAAAAGATAAATCGTGTAAGGGATTTGGGTTCGTTAACTTGTAAGTTTAGTGCATGTTATAATTAGATAAGTTATTAATGAAATTGTAGTTCAATGAAGGAAGATGCTGAAAAAGCTATTGAAGAATGTAAAGCTCAAGAATTTAATGGGAAACTTTTAAAGTTAGAATGGGCTATTAAAAAATCAAGTAATAATTTATTAATTCAAAATTTTTTTATTTAATTTTTCTAATTTTATTTTAGTTGAAGATAAATCTGCAATTAAACAATTAGAAGGAATTCCTGACAAGAAGCACAAGGGTGCTAAACACTCTCACAAGTCCGATTTGAATACTTTAGATCGTAGTATTGCTATTACGGGATTGCCCAATTCGGTAGGTCGTCCTCAACTCGTGAAATTTTTGGAAGAACACAACCACTTTCCTCAAGAGATTCAATATAAAGGAGGTAGGGAATTAGCTATTATAGTATTTGAAACTGTAGAAATTGCCCAAATTGCTGTTTCAAGTCTCCAGAATCAAACTTTGAATGGCAGTAAATTAGAAATTCAATTTTTACAATTGTTGATTTCCAAGACCAAACAAAATAGATTGATTTTGAGGAATTTACCATTCCAATTGAGTGAACCCGAATTGACAAAAGTTGCTAATGGATTTGGTGCTGTTGTCGAATGCAAGATTCCAAGACATCAGGAAACGAATAAGCCTTTGGGATTTGGGTTCCTTCAGTACTTGGATGCTGGAATGAGTGAATTGGCTTTGGAGAAACTGAATAATAGGGAGTTTTATGGTAGAAAAATTACCGCAAATTGGTGTTCGGGTAAAGATTATCAGAATAGGAGTGAGCAGGAGCATGATGAAATTAAGAATAAGGATGAGGAAGATGAATTAGAGAATTATGGTCAAAATGCTAAAATGTTTGAAGATGCTCAATCTGATGAAATGCTTACTTCTGATGAAAGCTCTTCTGATGATGACTCTGAAAATGATGAAGAAGGTAATGAAGATAGTGATGACGATAACAATGACGAAGTTGAAGACGATGGTGATGAAGAAAATGATGAAGAGAGTGAATCTGAAAATGAAGCTGAATTAGACAAAGATGAAGAGGAAACTAAAGCTACCGAATCATCAACCGCCGACGAAGCCAACACTACATTATTCATTCGTAACATTTTGTTCGAAACTACAGAACAAGATCTCTTCGACCACTTCTCCGAATTCGGTCCCGTTAAATACGCCAGAATCGTCGTCGATTCCGCTGGAAGATCTCGCGGTACCGGTTTCGTTCGTTTCTACAGAGCTGCCGACGCTAAGAAGGTACTCAACGAAGCTAAGGTTGCTAAAGCCACATTACCTGCTACTGCCCCCTCCACAAAATCAGTACTTAAGCCAGAATTACCTCAATCCCAATCCAGTCGCTTGATGCTTCACGATCGCTTACTTGACGTCGTATTAGCCGTTGACAAGGACGAAGCCGCCAAACTCGCCACACCTAACAAGAAGAAAGACAAGAAGAATATGTATCTACTCAAAGAAGGTGTCATCTTCCCCAATACCCCAGAAGCTGAAGGCCTCCCAGAAGCTGAAGTCACCAAACGTCTCCAAAGTCACGATCTCCGTAAACGTCAATTGCAAAAGAATCCATCTTTGTTTTTATCCAAAACTAGATTGGCAGTTCGTAACATGCCATTAGACTGGACTGACAAGGAATTGCGCACCTTAGCTCGTGAAGCCGTACCCAATTTCAAACGCGAAGTGAAAGCTGGGAAGCTTAAGGATCTCACCAAAGAAGAAAAATCCGAGGGGTGGGACCGCAAGCCCAAGCTCAAGCAAGTGAAAGTGGAAGTTGACAAGAAGAATGTGAATGCAACAACTAACAAAGCCAAGTCCAAAGGTTTCGGATTCATTGAATTCGAGCACCACAGCCACGCACTCGCGGCACTCCGCTACCTCAACTGCAATCCCGACATTAAGGGCCTCAACAAGAGTGCGAAAATCGCCAAAGCCAATCAGGAAGCTAAAGGTCGTGTGAATCGTCGTCTCCTCCTAGTGGAATTCAGTGTGGAGAACAAACTGGTATTGAAGAGGAGAGAAGAACGCAAGAGGGTAAATCTATCCGAATACTTTATTAGGCATTCACTAACTTTTATTTTCATTAATAGAAATTGGAATCTATTCAAAAATCTACACAAAAAGTAATTTCTAACTTCCAAATTGCTTTTATAAGGGTATTAACCAAATTTTTATAGGCTAAAAACTCCTCTAAAAAGGATGAATCGCCATTTAAAAAGCAGAAGACTAATGCCAAAGATACCACTAAATCTAACGGTAGTACTGATAAACCCAAAAAGAAGAAGAAATTTTTCCATGTAAGTTCCAATAATTCATTTTCCATTAAGATTCAAAATTAATTCAGTTAATCTAGAAGGGAAAATAATCTCTAAAATAGATTTTCAATATCAATATGATTTATAGATACATTTAAAGTTTTAAAATATAGTTGAATTAATTTTTATTATTGTTATTAGTATTGATTAAATAAAAGTTTTTTATGATATTAATATTTAATTCATTTTGAATTTTGAAATTCAATTAATATATTATTTTTTTAATAAATAATAGAAAAAATACAAGGTTTATAAGTAGTTTCAATTGTTTGATTCCTCTATTAATCAATTTTATTACTTACTATTCGAACAAATAATATTTTTAATCACGATTAAAATATGTTAATAATATGTTCTTTTATTTACCATACTCAATTGAATATTTGATAAGAATCTATTTAGATTCCAATTTTTTAATTGGGATTAATAGAATATTTGGCAATTTATTCAAAATTGATATAGTGATCATAATTATGGACATTAATTAATTAATTTCAAATGCAAAATAATAAAATATCTTCTAGACAAAAAGAACGTATTATATGATGAGACAATATGTTATAAAATTTTATTTATAAATTATTGAAATTATTTTTAATTGGAAATTCTTACTCAAACTTATTTCATAAATTTATATGCGAATTTAGTATGATAAGGTTATTATAATCCCATATTAATAGATAAAAAATTATGATGTATATAGTCATAATTGATTCCAACTAAAATACTCATCTTGACCGGATGGTTTGGCATCTATCTGTTACTTCTGCTTCTGGAAGGGTCGGCTATAGGGAGTCACGTACATTTGATCTTTTGACTGATCAAAGTTGAGCTCAGTCCTGTGAAGCAGAATGTCTACATAGTTACCATCGTGTAAGCTTTGGTAACTAGGTGGGTTAAGAGGGGGGAACCGCATGAGGCTGGCAACAGAGCAGTGCAAACTTCCCGCATTCTCGCAGTCTTCGGGATTGCTGAACTTGATTTCGTCATAGTTCGGTCATTTTGGATCGTTGGCGACTTTTTGCTACACACCAAACCACATAAAATCAAATTAAAACATTTTATATATGTCATTGACATAATTAGAAATTTTATTCATATATACACTTGAATTTCATATTGCAAAAGTAAACCATCGATTCAAACATTGGAATTTGATTCTCACCAGTTTGAAAACATCAGGTCAAAGGCCTCCCTCCATTTAAGACATTTAAATTTTAAGTCTCTAAACTCAGAAGCCTTCAAAATAATGATTCCAATCATTTTCAAACATGTTTCTATATAATTTTTAAAATAAATAGAAACATCTATAATTATTACTTGAAAACCTTTCAAACTGGCGAATACAATTGGCATTTATATGATTAATTGTTTTGATGTTAAGATAACTCAGAATAATTCGACTTGGAAATATTGTAGAATTTCCTTAAAATTTAAGATACTTGAAAATTACTCTATATTGTTATAATTAATGTCATTCATTATTTCAAATTTCTTTCATAATTCCAATATCAAATCTTATCTATTGCTTAAATATTTATTGAATAAATATAAACAACTTTATACGTAATCATTTCAATTTGTTATTTTAATTTTAACACGAAAATCGTATGCTATTGATTCAGTAGTGTAATATAATAGTTATAACATCGTTGATCAATAGTATATTATTTTGAAATAAGATGATATATTATTAAATATAATATTCTATTGGTAATAAAATTTGAAATTGTTTTATTTATTATTGTGATTATAATTTGAAATAGTGTGCTATCGATAGAAGTATATTAGACATAGTATCATGTCATATCTAGAATTGTGTAGTTTTTTATCTCCTTTATACTTGATATTCAAAATTATTGACTATAATTTAAAATAAAATAATCATATATATATAATGAATTGGTTAATACTATTAAATAGTAATCAAATAACAATATATATTATTTAAAAATAAATCATCCTAATTTTTATTCCCCAACCTCTTCACACCATTCATTACAGGTTGCACCAGCCTTGTAGCAAAACTCGGTGTCAAAGCCAAACATATCGCTAATCTCAAAGGAAGAGCTAATTTCACTAAAGCATATGCTACTGTCATATTTAAAGTATACTTCACAACGTTATCACTCTGCTCTAATCCCAACTTGGTTATAAAATAATTGGCAAATTTTTTACCACTGTCTAAATATTCCGAATCGAGTTGGATATCGTAGTCAATTTGGTTTAAAATTAAGAAGAGAATTAAAACTGGGAGAACGGCGGTGAGTTCATGGAGGATTAAGAAACTGATTAGGTGGGAACTTGGTGACTTTTTGAGGTTTTGAACTATTTCTTTGTATTTCAATTTAGTAATATTACTGGGTTTGGGTACTTGTGTTCCCGAAGTGTAAAATCTGTTAGACAAAGTTTGAATTTGATATTTGGTAGTATTATTTAAACGTGTCAATTTGTTGATCTGTCCACTATTTTGAAAATTTTTTAAAATTAAAAATTTAGTAGTATTTGATCTAAATTGATTAAATAATATTGGATTCAATTTTAATAATGTTGACATTGTGATTATTATTATTTAAAAAAGGGCAGTTACAATCACAGAATCAAAAATCTTCAATATAATCAATTTTTCATTTTAAAGTTTTTGGGATTGTGACATCAGTCAAAACTAAAATCCTGGTTAATAAACTGCGGATGATTAATTTTTTACAGATTCAGAGGATCAAGATTATCATTTTAGAGAAATAAAAACCAACAATATATACAATACATATATATTGAAATAGTTTCAATAGTAAAATATATTTTAAATCAAATTAAAATCATAATATAATATATTTAATATAAAATTAAAATTTTTCTATTTTTAATATTTGGTCATCATTCTTATTCTTTTAATTAGGATCCCAATATAAAAAAATTCTCATATAGTTAAAATCAAAATTAATACCCACTAAAATTATTTCATATTTGTGAATCATCAAAAAATATCAAAGAATTATTTGATGAAATAAAAATGATAGCAATACTGTAATCTATAACCATTTATGAAAGTGTATAAATGATGACAATTGAAATTAATTTAACAATAAAGAAATAAAGAAATATATTGAAAATTTTTAATTTATCAATATTTAATATTATGTTCAGTATAGACAAGGCTGATGTAAATATAACCAAATATATCAAATAATTAAACGAACAACTAAAAAAATTTATTTTGGAAAAAAAGTAATTTTCTAATATACATAAATTGGATGATGATGAGATCAATGATTTGGTGGTTGAATGGTTTTGGTTAGCAACTAATTGAAAAAAAATAGGTGAAAATTGATCAATTAGGTACTGCCGAATTGAAGGTGTACTTGCTGAATATTGATTGTTTTCATCGAGAAATGTGAGTAATTAGTTGGAATATATGCGAGTGCCTGGTATATTGTGACAGTCATTAATATATATCAATTAGGCACTTGTATTACTAGAACCAGCTGTAGTAGTGACAGTGTGATGAATTAAAAGAGGTTCGTGCTCGTCGTTGCCACGACTGGGGTCGTTGTAGGTTGGGGGAGGAGATGCAGGCTCGATATTGATCAATAAAGGTTGCTCCACACGAGGAATCTGAATCCTGAATTCAGAGGGATTGGCACTGGATGCTTGCGGCATATGTGACGATGTGTTGGGGGAGAATTGGGGTGGAGGATAGTTGGGAATTTTACTGAAATCGAAGGATTGACTACACCCTGTTTCAGCATCTTCAAATCGACTCACATCCATAGAGTTTCTAGCGCTTTCGAGTAGAAGTGTATCTTGCTCGTAGCCATATGCTGGAGGTGCGAATAAACTACCTTCAGCGGGAGCTAATCCCCATTTACCCACGTTAGCTTCAATAAAAACGAAACCCAATTGGCCCAAATTCACATGAAGAGTGCAAGGTCCATCAGCTGCAACCGTCGGGAATAAATTAGATTTGAGACCGCTAAAAGCATCGCCCAATTTAACGCCATTTCTAGTGAAGAAAACGGTACCGGATCTGGGTCTGTAACCACAACCAATTACATCGCCTTCATGGTAGGGACCCCCATAATCAAACCCGTCGAAAGGATCGTTAAAGTATCTCTTACCATCCTGAGAATGATAACCTACGGAAGTTTTATTAACTCCAGGAAACCTCCAACTAGGATAAGGTTTTGTAGCAACACCAATTCCCACATTGGTATCGACTGGTTTTTCAAACAATTTCACTTCGAAGTAGTATATAGGTTGGTTTTTAGGAATTGGCAAATTGGTCTGAACACAATTTTCACCACCATAAAACATAATTTCAGTTCTTTCGGACACCATACAATTCACATCATCATCCGCAATAAATTCCCAAGCGTGAACGCCCTTCTCTTGAATGAGGAGCCTTTGCTCCGGGCTAATTTCTGTCGAGATAGAGTTAGGAGGATAGGCTTGCTGAAAAGCTCTAGCTAAATCATAACTCTGAGTTGCCGCTTCCGACCACCCTTCAAAACTGGGTTGAGGACGACACAATAAACTACTCAAATTGGTACAAGCACGACAGAATGCATACAATAGAGCAACAGCTACAAGTCCTACGAGCGAAATGGTAACTACTAAAGGTACGGCATCCCCGGAATGAGGACTGGAAATTTCTGTAGGGGTACCCTTGATACTATTTAGTAGTAATAGTATTATAAATGAACGATAATTAGTTAATGACATTGTAGAACCTTCAACCTTAAAAATGGATTAGTTAAATGACTCAAAACCAAGGTCAATAAAGAATTAATAATATTTACCAATTAATAATATTAACCAGTGTGAATATTTTAATAGAATATATGTATATATAGTAATAATATGTTTTTTTTCAATTTCACCTATTAATTATTAAATGAATTGTAACAATTTTTTTAATAATTAAATTTTAATATAAGAAAAAGAGCTAAAACACCCTCCTCTATTTTAAGCGAATAAAGTTCACACAAATTCAATAAAACAAAAAACAATCAATTAATAAGTTAATTTTAAGTAAAAATTCGCAGCTTCTTATACTAATAGCTCAGAGTTCAAATGATATACAAATTATTAATTAATAAAAAAGAAAATTTAGAGAAAAACCAAGAAAATACGGATTTTAAATATTTGATAATATTAGGATAAAAATGTTACTTGAGATGAAACAAATCATATGGAATAAAAAATTATCCTAATGTACTTCATTATGTCCATCTCTTCATATTAATGAATATGCTAAATTTGGAAATATAGTTCCCCTCATTGAAATTCCCCCTCCCCACCCCATCCAACCCCAAGTGTAATGGATATTAGACGTTTAAATTCCTAGAATTTGCGCCACACCTTATTGCCATTAAATTTATTTACCAATTCTGAAAATAATCATTAAAAAAATATTATTTAAAGCATATAACGCTCTCTACTTCAATAACTACCTATGCGTGAAAAAACCAATTTATTTATCCAACCTTAATCAATCATTTTCCCAAAGCTAATTATGAAATCATGAATTTTCAGTCCCATTTGTAATCTTTTATCATATATCAATACAAATGGATTAGGGTTTGAGCGAATTCGCCAAATATGGTAAAATTACCTATAGGACACTCATTTTTTGGTTTATAATGATTTCTGTTCATAATGGGGTAATATACGGTCCAGGTCAAAATTTGTTTGGAATATGCACTATGGTTGAATAGCTTAAAGTATAGCTCTATTATTTTAATTGCTTTTATTCAGTATCTGCGATCTAAAGCATTCCAATACTTTGGTAATTTAAGTGAAAGTAGTGGTATCCAATCAATGCATGTTTTAACTTATTATCATACCAATTTCTGCCAGCTCAGGTATTTAACTATGCCAAATAATTCAAAGAATTTAAATTTTTTAACGCTTTTAAATTAATTTTTTAAATAATTAACTTTATTTGTAATTCTATTTTTTTCGAGGGTATGTTATATGAAATCCTACGATACAAAATCATTTGGTCCTTTTAATTCAAAACAATATCCAGATTTAATTAATTTTTTTGTTAATGCCATAGAATTTGAGTTATAGGTAATTTTTGAATATATTTTATTATTTAATCATTTGATAATAAAGTTTATGATAAGAATATTTTTTTTTCTTGAAAATAACAAATATTTTAGATTATTTTAATATTACTATAATAGTAAAACTTTTTAATTAAAAAATAAATAAGTAAAATTTAAATTTCATCCCCTTAATTATTGTTTATAAAATTAATTAACCCATTTGATAATTTCGAATGGAATGATTTACTTATTATACTGCTATCAATTTTCATATTGATATGTAAATATTAATCAAATAGCATCTTATATAATGCTAGAGTAATGATAAATGGTTTTAATCTTTAATTGGTATATGACAAAACATAATGCCAATAAAGTCTAATATACCATCAACATATATTATTAAGCATAGAGCATCGTACCAAATTAATCAATTCTGATTGATTAATCTAAGAATTCTTTTATTAATTTTAATAAGTGGTTTAAATGTATAAAATTATTAATTATCTGAATTATATGAGAAAATAATAAGAATTTGTATTTTAAAAAGGAAAAACATATTATTAAGGAATTCTGTATTAATCTTTCAGATTTTCAAATACAAAATAATACCTATAATGTTAATTTTTTAAAAATTCATAAATTGATTCAGTTGTCAAAAAAAATCCATACTAAACTTTGAATTATTATATTACTCTATCAATGTCATCAATTCTAGTTATTAAATATTATTGCCAAATTCACAAATAACTCAATTATAATATATACTCATATTAGTGATTGTTAGAGATAAAATATGAAATTTCTGAATTAGATCAAATCATCAAATTAGTGTAATTCTTTATTTTTTAGTTTTAATATAAAATATATAATTATATAGTGTACAATATTAGTATCAATATCAGGATACTTAAACATATATAAATACTGTCATATAATATAGTGAAATTATTGATTTATTTTCTCACTTTCAACTTATATATATATATTTGATATAGTCGATTTAAAAATCTTATTTATAAATTCGGATAAAATACATATAATTAATAATTTAAATATATGGAAAATATATAATTAATAGAATAATATCAAGTTATAAATTGCAAGCATTAACTGAATATTATGAGTTTATATATATTAATATACATAAAGTATTATCATTTTTATTAAAATTATTATCAAACTATACAATTATTACTAATAATAAAATTATTAATTCAATATCCTTTCTAAAAATAATTGAATAATGAAATTAAGAAATTGAATAATATTAATAAGATTAATAAATAGCCTATGGAGTTTTATTAAAAATTAAAATTTTAT
>JNEM01011848.1:0-11730 GCA_000697335.1 Conidiobolus incongruus B7586 | reverse complement strand
TTCGATCAAAGAATCCTCAAGCAAATTGAACCTCGTGTCAACCTTTTGAACAAATTCGTCACCGGTGAAAAGCACCAAAAAGCCCTGTTGGGAGGTATTGAGCGCTTGATTGGTATCACCCATCCTGAACTTATCAACCAACTTAACATGGTTCTCAAGACTCTCTACGATGAAGACCTCGTCGATGAAGAAGTCTTCCTCAAATGGGGTGCTAAACCTAGTAAGCGCTACGTCGACAAGAAGACTAGCAAGTTGATCAAGGACAAGGCTGCTCCTTTCCTCAAGTGGTTAGAGTAAGTGAATAACATTTGAGATTCATGAAACTTGTATTAACTATTTCATTATAGGGAAGCCGAAGAAGAAACTGACGATGAAGATGACGAATAATCTTAGCCATCAATTCTATTATTGAGCCATTTTCTTTTTTATTCCTATTTCTCAATACATCTTGCTCTTTTTTACCTTTATCTTTTTTTTCTATTTTTCACTTATTTTTATATATTTCCACTTTAAGCCATTATCCATTTGTTATTCATTTGCTTTTAATAATTTTTAAATAATATTTTGTTCTCTAATTTATTTCAATTTGTAGAAACTTATGAATTATATCTATATGAGGTTCTATATCTGATAATTGACTGATTTTATTCAAGAAATGACTTTGGATATTTATTGTATCAACATTACTATATCATATCGCCACTTTGCATTGAATTCCATTGATTATATATATATATATATATTAACAATGTTAATTCTAGAAAATTATAGAATTTATATAACAAACCATTTAACCATGAGTAATATTAGGTAATACAAAATTTTCAATATTTGTCAAATTTAAATTATATTTTTTTTTAAATTATATACTATATTGATGACCGGCTCAAAGTCCGCCCGAGTATCATTATTTATAGACACCTTAAATTAATCAAAACTTTATTCTAACTCTTTAATATGTCCTTAGTTTGGTAATTGCATTCTTTATAAGTTAATATTAACTCTGCAAGCAATAATTCAATTAACATTTAATAATAATTATTAAAAATAACTACAATTAACTTTAACATCAATTTAAACACAAACTAATTAATCAATTAACTATCATATAGTGAAACTCGACAATATCTTTATTGATGTATTTCATCAAACCATTTCTAATAAATTGTTATATGGGGAAATTTGACTTAATTTATATCATAAGTTTAGTATTTTATAATTCAAAGTTTATTTATAAACTTTTGATAGTTTGTGCTTTGAAAAATTCGGACCCAATCTATTTATTTACCCTCTACTTATACCAGATGATATCATCACAAAAACTATATTTTCATTAAAATTTCCTCTACTGTTTGATATGAATTTAATGCAAATGTCTTAAAATTTCAAATCAAATTTTTCCAAATGTCGGATCAATTACTAATAAATGAATTCGAATTTTAAAATATTAATATCTCAGGTGTAATTCAATAGTGAAATTTACTGAACAGTTCTCAAATCTCATACTGTTAAATAAAGTGAAAAAAACTCAGGCTACTTGATCAATGATAATTACTTCGTTGTAAACTTGAAATATTTCTATTTAACATGTGAATGGATGTTTACTTTCCAATCATTTTAGAATACAAGCAAGCATTTTTTGTAAAATTGATAATTTACAGGTTTTAATAAAATCATGATATTGAAATATTGAGTCAATTGAGACTTAATTTTAGTATTGTATAATTCTTATGAGGAATGCATATACAAAATATACTTAGCATCACTGTATTTTATAATGATAAAAATTAATTAAAAATGTTCCCTAATTTTTAGTGGTTTTGTTTGATATTTTAATTTAATCCTGTTAATTTTAATAATTGCAACGATTCAGCGATGGGATTATCATATTTGTTAATATTTATCATCAACCATAATTTATAAGTAATCCATTATTAAAATCACATTATATGATTTGAAATAATGATACAAATATAATAATTATTAATTGTTCTTGTAGTTGATTTCAAATTCAAACTTTTCAATAGCCATTCAAGCAACTTTTAATTGAAATTTTTTCACTAATTTGTGACAATTGACCTATATTCAGCCTACATTGGTGAATAATTTGATGTAATTCAAAATTAATTCTTTAATAAAACCCAAATAATATAAAATATGTATTAACTTTCAATTTACTATTTTAATAATTAATCATCCTCATTAATTTTTTATAAATACTGAAGGTTCAACCAGTTGGAGATCATGTGATAATTTCCTCATACTAAACAATCCAAATCAATTTAAACCATCATTAAGTTTGATCAATATAGAATATTCAAATTATAAATTTAGTACTCTTGGTGATAAACTAGAAAATCGCGGTAATAAATATATTTGAAAAACATTGAATAGGTTTTCATGATGTGTACAATATAATAAATATATAGTGTGTAGATTATATATATCTTGGGATTTGTGATAATCATAATACATGTTGGAATTGTATGGATCAGTATGGATCATTAATATGAGTTAATTTAAGTTGGTAAAGTTGATAATATTTTTTAACATAATTATATATTTATCCTAAAATATAAATAATTTTTATATGGATGACAATCAAAGATATGTATAATGAATATATAGATATATAGATATATAATGAAATTAATTTTATAATACCATACATAAACTTTTTTTGACTCTACTAATGGAACTACGTAAAGTTAATTTTGTAGCTTGTTGAAATACTAAATCCAGTCCATCCCTCGTTTTTGCTGAGCATTCTAAATATTTATGAGCTCCAATGGATTTGGCAACCGTTTGTCCCTATTCAAATCATATTAATCAATATTTATATATATGTATGTATAAACACGTAGTGATATACCTCTTCTGGGGATACAGGTACCATATTTAACTTATCCAGTTCTCTGAGCGTATCCACATCGAAGCGTAAGTCTTTCTTCATACCAACGAGTAGAAATGGGGAATCTTCGCAGAAGTGATGTATTTCAGGATACCACTATACCAACACAATTAATACAATATCACACTATAATATATTAAAATTACTTTTTCTGTCACATTTAATAGCGAGAGGGGGGCGGCAATGGAAAAACCAATGATCACGACATCGGTTTCAGGATATGATAGAGGCCTCAATCGGTCGTAATCCTCTTGACCGGCAGTATCCCAGAGGGCCAGCTCCACAGTCTTTCCAGAGGTTTTAATATAGGCTATGTAGTTCTCAAATACCGTTGGAACATATTTCTATAACAAATATGAATTAAAGTTATCCACGATTAATTGATAAAATTACTTCTGGAAATTCGTTATTAGCATAAACGTAAAGCATACAAGTTTTACCACATCCTCCGTCTCCTACCACCACCAGTTTCTTTCTAGCATCGGGTTTAATCTAAATCAAATAAATTATTAATAATATAAATTATATGAATATACAATAAATCATTACATTATTATTTCTACCAAGCGTCATCACCAATAAATTTATATAGATATTTAATAGTATTAAACTGAAACCAAATTTATAAATTAAACCAAGATTAATTAATATTCCCAAAAGTTTATTTCATTCAAATTGATTTTTAATTTTTATATTAACAAAGAATAAAAAAATATAATAAATCCAATGGAGGAATAGGGATTATATATATTTATATACGTTATAATTCTAGTTTTGTTAATGGTTCAATTGAAAATCTGAGTAGATTTGTAAAGTTAAATTTTGGGTGATAAATTCAAATAATTATGTGAAAATATGGAATTGGATTATCTTTGGAAATGAGTAATATTAGGATAATAAGTGTT
Organism: Conidiobolus incongruus B7586; assembly: GCA_000697335.1. Taxonomy (NCBI): domain Eukaryota; kingdom Fungi; phylum Entomophthoromycota; class Entomophthoromycetes; order Entomophthorales; family Conidiobolaceae; genus Conidiobolus; species Conidiobolus incongruus. The sequence continues at coordinate 7,914 of JNEM01011848.1, read as the reverse complement.
CCAAAGTGTGGAAAGAGTGACAATTAAAGGATAATGATACCTATTTATACTCAAACAAAATTCATAAAATTTAAGTTCCCATTAATCAAATAAATTAGAGTGGTTTATATTAATATATTGAAGTAGCGTCATCAATATTAAGAGTTTAAGAATTTATACGATTGTTATTGGCGCTTTTTAGTTAGAAGTTCTTGTCACTACATATTAGTCAAATATATATCTTCTAGATTTCGGATTAAATATTATAAAATATATTCACAGATTAATTTCCAAATGAAACTGTAATAATATTCGACATGATTCTGTATAACTGACAGTTAAGCAATCATTAATATTATTCTGGGAGATAGGTTGCACAAACTTAATATCACTTAATTGATAATAAAATAAATGAAATAGTTTTAATATCAATTATTATCATATCATATTAATAGCTATAATATTGTTTTATTCTAGATTAGATCATTGTTTTATCATGATTTCATTAGATAATAAACCTGGAAATTTAGCGACAAATTAATAAGAAATTCACCTTTATAATTCCAACATATATTAAATACAATATACTTTAATAAAATGTTGAGTATTTGAAATAATTATGAAATAATATCAGGATAAACAAATATTTTAGACAAAATACAATTTCCAAATAGGGTGATTTTTTGAAAATATAAAAACTTATATTATTTTAGTTTGATCACCTTCAATCCTCCCCCAATTAAAATAAATTAAATAGAATTTTAAAATAGATAAAATATTTTTTAATCAACTCGATTGAATAGGTTATATAGGTGATAAGCCTTAGAAATTGGTAAAAGGTAACCTATTCTTCATTTCATTGATTAGAAAATGTATTATTAAATCATTCATTTTAGTTTGTGTATATGGTAGTAAAAGGAGCAAGGATTGGTCAATATTATGTTTAATTGTTGCCAATATGTGACAATAAGAAACTAAATTATTTAATTCAAAACACTGATTAGTAAATAATTTCTCTAGGGTATTGGTTCGGATATTGAGAATTATCAAAATTCATAGGTATTGGATTCAATTGATAGGTTGTTTAATATGATGGTGGATTGGTTGGGGAATCTTAATCAAATTCTTGGGGAGTTTTTTTCGCGTAGTACTCCTGAATTTACTAGTTTCCCAGTGGTTTTAACGTGGCTATTAAATTTTATTAGTAGAATGTAATATCTATTAATTAAAGGTAATACAATTTGGAGAATAATTAAAATACACATATGGTTCAATTTGTTAAGTTAGACTATCGTTTCTGGTAATATCTATATTAAAGAATATTTTTGAGGATTCATTCAGAATTTGATCATTCAATAAGCTAAGGTTAATCAAAATTCACAAATGACTTTATTCTTATTTAGAAATAGTACTACCAATACAATTAATCAGTACAAATGAGTCAATTCATGCTAATATGTAACCAAATAATAATAAATTAAATTCTTACATAATACAGTTACAAATAAAAACGAGTTAAGTACTCTAAAAATAATTGCAATTCTCATCAATTTACCGCAATTCAAATTCATTTATAGTCTTATTTAATCATAATTCAAAACCCAACAAATCCAGTGACGTGTACCAGTGAATTTTCATTTGAAATTTCTTTATGGAGTTGCGCACTATTTTGTTGACATTAAATTTTTTCAAAACTTTGGGAATTTTTTAACTTTTGAGGTTTTTTTTTAATTCTTCAGTACCAAGTTTATTAAATCCAAACTAACCAATTTCTTTATGATTTCATTGAATAAAATAGTGGGAAAGGTAATGGAATGACATCATTCAATTCTAATCATACTCTAAATTAGTTGAATAACTTATCAAATATATATTAACATTTGATATATAATTATTAAATGCTTAAATTTTCGGATAAAATTTAATGAAAAAGAATTAAAATGTATTTCATTCTTGGTATACATGGTGTGGAAGAAAAAAAATCCAAAATAGTTTTATTGGTTAATTTAATCCTAAAGATTAATTTAAATGAATATTAATGAATACTGAAAAATTTGATAAACTTTAATTGATAAATCAAATCTCTCAGCTTTATATTGTTTTGAAAATTTCTTTAGAAATTTATAAGGAAGGGCAGTTTTGAAAATAAAAATTGTGAAATAGCTCGTTATTATATATTAATTTAACTAACCGAATAATATAATAATCAAATTATTATTTAAAATGTATAATAAATTTATTTGTTTTAATATATATGTTTCTAAATTAGATATTTGAAAATATGAAATTATACTAAATAAGATAAAACTAGTGTAACAACTTTCCACCTTGTCTAATTAAAGTGTGCACATGATATTAGACCAAACTTGTATTTTCCATAATTATTATTTAATATTATTGGTTGAATTTGTTAAGATCAGAACTACTTAAAGTGAATTTAGAATGAATTAGACCATAGTGTATTAATTTAATACAATTTATGATAAAGTCTTTGAAAATTTTGAATTAATAGTAAAAACCATGACTATAAAATGCTGAATCTAGCTCAAATATTTAAATTACATAGAGTAATAATAGAATTCTTGAATTAAATTTTTAAAATTTACAGTCAAACATATGTTATTGGCTATTTGGGAATCTAAATTAAAAACATTTGCTTTTTTAGTTAATTTAAACTTTAACCAATTACATTAATACGTAAATTTTTAATTTATTTTGTATTGATTAGAGTTGTATAAATAATATAAATGGATTAACTATTAATTGCTACAAATTATACCCAGATTTTCCATACAAAATCGCAAATAGCCAAGGATTAAATAGTTGGGGTTAGTTACCTTCGGTTGAAATAAGGTTTAGAGAATCGGGAGGATCGATTGGGTACCTTGGATCGGTATCTTGAATTTCTGATATTTAATTTCACAAAGTTTTCACTCACTAAATCCTTCTTTGTGAGACTAGTAGTTCTGGTGGATTGAGAAGATCTGTTTGATCTAGCACTGGGTGTATTATTGTTTGTTATTTCGGGCTTTGAAGCTTCATCTTGGTCACTTTCATCTGGTATTTCTTGTGTTGATGGCTGTGAATTCATATCATCCTCCCAATCGTGATATGGCTCAATTTCTAAAGAATAATCTCGCTGTTCATAATTATCTTTACCCAACTGAGATCTGATAGATCTTGTGGATGCATGGTAACCTGGCATCACATGTAAGAGAGGGTGGCGGGGCGCTAGGGGCTCAGTTAAAGTAACTGAGGGGTTATGGAGCTCAATTTTCAGCTCATCTTCGATATTAGGAAAATATTTATTCATCAAATTTTGAGTAGTGGTTAACCATTGGTCCAAGTGATTTTCAGAGGTTGATGATGATTGGCTAAGGTAATTATCTACATAGTATGGTGAAGTGGTGTAAATTTTGCTAAGTGGGTGATCTTCAGGGATGACACTGCACTGTGATGAGGGTATTTCAATATCCCAAATGTCCGAAGTTGGAATGTCTGAAACGTAGTCAGTGGTCTGAGATAGTTTTTCAGGTTCAGCTGGAGTTAACATCTGAGTATTAGAAGATTCAGAGCTTTGTGATGGATTGTCGCTTGTAGGAGAGTGGCTTGGAAGTTTCGTTTCAACTATAAAGAGATGAATAGTCAGCTAAAAAATGAGTAAAAAGCTATTACCTTCAGATGCTTTAGGAGGCCCAATAATTTTAATGCCACTGGATATACTGATATTAGAAATATTGGCCGTAAGATTATCAATCCTTGTTGAAGCATTTATTAAAGAGATATCCAAAGATGTTATATTTGGAGCAATCGCTGACATATTAGATGTATTGAATATGGATTGGTTAATACCGGTTGCAAAGCTCTGGTTCATAAAAGACGATTGATTTATAGCGGAAGGATGATTTAGTTCATAAGACTTAACTTTCTTGGACAAGTTTTGGTAAGACTGGTACATGGCTTTTACCTTAGGAAGCTGATCGATATCTTTATGAGATGGCTTTTTGCCCATCTTCTCCAAAAACTTCATTTCCCACTTCTTAATGGCCTTCAAAGTAGTCTTCAGCTTCAATTTCAGTTGCTCATACTCAGATAATTGCTCAGGATTCTTTTCTCTCTCAATTTGGTTCAACTTTTGTCTCTTAACTTCCAAGACTATTTCTCTATTTTTAACCCATTCTGGATTAGAAAATTTCTCTCTAATATTTTTAACTTTACTCAAAGCTGTAAACGTCGTCGCATTATAAGGTTGCCAATCAATTTTCGTTCTGATATTATAATAAGCTGTACGATATTCTTCAGCTGTCGACTTGCCCCATATAATATTATGTAATTTTGATACATTTGTATTGGTATCTTTAGTGGTATGGGCTTCTGTAGATGTTTCAAAACAAAAAGAAACTTCCGGTTGTTCTTTAATTATCACAGAATTTTCTTGAAATTGGGATGATGAAGAAATGTGCGTTAAAGGATTTGTTACTTTAATATCTTGAATTGATTTATCATCCATTATATTATAGTTTTGCAATATGTAAAAAAAATCTGTAATTATTAAATTAGCATTTAATAAGTGATTTAATAAGTGATAATTGAATAAGGAATTATTACGCGAATACTAACATAGAATTATTTAGGTTAAGTTTATGGGATTTTTTGTATTAGGAGAATAACATTAATGTTTTGCATTGATAGTAGTAATTTTTATTAATTCCTAATTCTTTATGTATCTCAAAATCTAAATATTTAATAATTATATTAATACTTTGATAAATTTTAACTCTTTATTGTAACTTGAAGAACATTCTACAATTATTATTAACATTTACACCAGTTCTATACTCGTCTTTTAATCATTAAGAAATATTTTAAATAATTTCTTGGACTGTAATAAAATACATTCATTTATTTGAGAAGAATACTTTTCAATCAAAGTAAATTATTTTTAATTAAATTTTTTAAAAAATTTTTATTGATAGAATAATTTTTACAAAAGTTTAAAATATATATATGTTTTTTGAAAAATTCAAATGGTTTTAAAGCTTAGTTGATAATAATATAAAAATATATTATTAAATGAAAATGGTTGGATTTATTAAATAAATAAATAAAATAAAATAATATTGTTGCAACGGAATAAAATGCACAAATTAAAAAGTAATAAATAGATATAATAGAATTGTACATCATGAAGATTGAAAGAGAATTAGGGAAGAATGAGTTTTTTTAATTGATGTTGGATTAAATTAATGATTTGATTAAATCTATTCGTTCAATATGGTCCAGTGGCTAGGATTTCTCACTCTCACCGAGATGGTCATGCTCATGCTTAGATTTTTAGTATCAGACTTCATAGAGCTTTGGATATTTTTTGATTACTGTAATATATGAAAATCAATATCATACACTAATAATACATATTTCTTTATTGTAAAATAACACCAGCATTTATTATTAATATTTTTCAAAAATTATTCAATTAACATATTGATATCATTTTGTGATAACCCTAATAAGAATAAAATATCTGAGATGAAAGGCTGATTTAAACGTACTTTAATCTAGTATAAAGTATATTAATAAATTATTGATACTAGAATACTGATCAATTACCTCTTGTTGAACTTTGGGCTTAGCGTTAAAAGCAACACCCAAACCAGCTAACTTCAACATTGGAATATCGTTAGCACCATCTCCAACCACGACAACTTTTTCAAATCTTGTATTATAATGTTGAGTTAACTCTCTAACCAATTGCTCTTTTCTCTCAGGAGTAATAATGTCATTGATCACTCTTCCAGTTAATGTGTTAGTATTAGGATCCACTTCAAGCTAGTAATGATATTTAGTTTTAGTAGATTAATATAATTAATGTATTTACTTCGTTAGCAAAGAAGTGATCTAATCCTAATTCATTCTTGACATGCTCGGCTAAGGGTAAAAATCCACCTAGTCATTCGTTATAAGCATAAGAATATCTATAATTTTGAGAGGTGATTACCTGATATGACTGCCGTTTTAATTCCTAAATTTTTGAGTACTTTGCACAATTGTTTGACTCCTTTGGTGAAGGTAATCCTCTGCTTAACTTGATCAAAAATCTCTGTAGACTGTCCTCGCAATAATGCCACTCTTTCAATTAAGGAGCTCTTGAAATTTAACTCACCGTTCATGGCTCTTTCAGTAATCAACTAAATTTCAAAAGATATTCTTATATAAGATATATGATAATGTGATATTAAATAATTAAATTACCTTAACTTGATCCTGACAGCCAGCCAACTCAGCCATAATATCGATAACTTCCTCATTGATCAAAGTGCTGTCCATATCGAAAACCACCAAATCCTTATACCTTCTGAACACGTTATCTACCTGCAAAATACAATTAACACCCTTATTTTCACTACTGAAGCCGTAAAGTAAGTCATTAAGTTTGAGGTATTCATTTTCAATTAAGATACTTAAAAAACGCAATTCCAATACGCGTTTACCCAAATTAGTTTCAGTTGGTGAAATATTATAATTATATAAAATTAATTTCAAATTATTCACAATTTGTAAATCTATCTCTTTTTCAAATATTAAAGTAATGGTATAAGCTTTTAATCCACTCATTATTTTAATTGATATATATTTCAGTGACTTTAATTCTTTTTCTAAATTTATTAATATTTTAAATAGAATTTAATAGAGTTTATAAAATTTGTGGGTCTAAAAACAATTAATTTACCAATGTAACAAAAAGAAAATTAAAACGGGATAAATTGGGATAAAAATTCATATTTAATTAATATGAGTTATATCGAATACTGTTGATAGCCAAATCGATAGTAGCTAATTCTCGTATTAGTAATATTAGGGACTTTAGATTTTCAACTATTAAGCACGAAAATAAATGTTCACACTAATTAAACATGGAATTAATTTCGATCATTATTTGTGATAATTTGATAAAATTTTTCCAATATAAAATTATTATTATTATTATTGTTATATAATACTATAAAATACATTAATTATAGAAATTGTATTTTAATAACAATTTGTATTACTCTGATTGTTAAAATTATCAAAATAACCAGGATTTAATTAATTTTCATTTATCATGTAAATTACACTGACATCTTTTATATTAGGCAAATTAACCAATTTCGAACTTTAAATAATGTTTTAATGTTATAATATAATAATTACTTGATAAATGTAAAACAGAGAATGTATTAATTTCATAACTAATTAATTTGCATATATATATATATACACTTCATTCACTTATAATATCAATCATATTTACTTGAATTATTATTTGATATCAACTCCAATTTGATGAATTGAATAGGAAGTAAACTTAACTATAAAGTAATAAAATCTGATGAGATTATGACCAATCTAATTTAAATATCAATATATACAAAATGGTTTAAATAATATTTGAAATGAACTACTTTTGGCTTGAATTTTTATTTAATATATGAATTGTTAATTGCAATTGTTTAATGTTATATTATTGGAATTTAATTGAATTTTGAACTTATTGAAAATTTATATAGTGATTAGTATTGATTAGTATTGATTAATTTTATGGGATTAATGTGATTGATATTCAAATATCAATAAAGAATTTTTAATATTGTCAAAATTAATAAAATCAAAAATTAAATATAATTTTTATTACATGATATGCAAGGATAAATAAATAATATAAAAGAAATGCTATCTTTTATTATTAATACCTTTTTATTATATCTTTGATAAGTTTTAACAATTAAAAATATATTTTCTTAAAAATTAAAATTAATATTTTATTAACTAATTATATTTATAAAAATTGTTTTTTATAAACAAATTTTTTGATTGTGTAAAGCAATTATAATTATATGCTATAATCTAGTGAATTTGCTAAATATAAATATTTTTTAAATTTTTTATAGCTTT
>JNEM01011847.1:0-17124 GCA_000697335.1 Conidiobolus incongruus B7586 | reverse complement strand
ATTAATAATAATTATAAAATTATCAAATATTATTATTAATTTATTTAATTGTTTCATCTTATCCTGTAATTTATAAATTATTTATTATTACTCAATTACACTTTTATATAGAAAATCTAATATAAGATAATAAATCAAGGGATTTTAATATATATAAATTATTATCATTAAATTAAATATAAAATAAACATAGAATTAGATTTTATCTTTTTGTTTTTTATATATAATCCCTATTTTTAAAAAAACATAATATTAAATATATTTATATAACTTATATTAAATTATTTTGATAATATTTTAATTAAAATAAAAAGGTGTTTTTTAATATATTTTTAATATAATATCAAGAAAGTGAGTGATATTAAAAGTTAATTTTCTAAATTTTAAATTTTATATAGTATATCTTTTAATTTTAAAATGGAAAATTTAATAATAAATATTAATTCAATATTAATAATTTTTATAAGCTTTTTATAAATCATAAATAATTTTAATAATTCAAGGATAAGTTTTAATAATATTAAAATCAAAACTTTTGGAGATAATTATTTTAATAAAATTAATAATAATTTTGAAATAAAAATATTACAATGAAAAAAATAATTATTAATATATATATATTAAAATTATTTATTTCCTTATATAATTTGTATTTAATTTATTATTCAATAAACAATATATTTAAAAAATCAAAAATTAAAAAATTTGCTATTTTTTCTTTTTTAACTGATAAATGATGAATTGAATTTAAATAATATATTTTTTAGTTAATAATAAATAAATAATCACCAAAAATGTTATATATAATTTAATTCAGATTATAAGCATTGATATCATTATAATAATTTCTATATTAAAACTTTCTTTCCAATAATGATATTATTACTGATGCTTATTTGATAAATTTATTGATTCCTATTCATAATTAATACAAAGAAATATGCTCATAGCTATAGTTAAAAAAATTTTGAAATAATAATATTATTCAAGCGAAAATTCAAGATAAAACAAAATAATATTTCACCAAAATATCTTAAAAATCAAAATTTAAACTTTGAAAAGCCATCTTGTAAATTAATCACTATATTAAATATATAATATATAAAATATCTTTGTAAAAAGATATTTTAAGGGTTTCTTTGGATCATTTTAGGTATATAAATGTAAATCATAGGTTTGATAGACAAAATATTTTTAGTCATTTAAGGTAATGATATGCAGTTAATAATATATATTCAATTTTGACAATTTCGATAAAATAGCAAAATAAAAATTTAACATAATATATCGATGAAGTAATTATTATAAAATTAAGTAACAATGTATTATAAATTTTTTAAAATAACTAAAAATTCATTCCTTTTAATTAAATAAAAAATTTATTATTAACAAAAAATGTTAAACTTAGTGGTTAAAGATAATCACTAATTTAAATTAATTAATAACTTACATTTCAATTAATTTTATTTTGTTAATCTTTAAATAATTAAATTGAAAACAATTGTTTAAATTATTTAAATATTTTTTGAAATTTGTTATAATAGTAATAATAGTAATAATAGTAATAATGATAGCAATAATAATAATAAATAAATGAATTATTAAAAATTTATATATGATACATATTAACAATATATTCATTATAATATGTCTTGAATTAAGAATAGATTTAAATTCAAACTACCTAAAATTGAATTTACTTTCAGGTTAACTTAATTTTCAATTGACTGAAATTTCTTATGCAAAAACAAGGTTTTAAGTACTTTAAATAGAATTAATCGATTGACTTATTGTGTTCTCACTAAATCAGTTATTAGTATGTCATACTGATCTATTATCTTAATGGTATAATATTTATTAAAATAAATAATTTCATAAATATATGGTTATTTTTATAAGTTTATGTTAATATTATTATTCGATTAACTTAATATATTGGTTCATAATATTACTATAATATTATTCGTTTAAAAATGCTGAAGGATGAATTATTAATATTGATGAAATATAAAATAAAAAATATATAATAATTAAATATTAGTATATTATGATATATTTTGGTATAGATATATAATAAAAGTCATTTCATTTTTATATAAATATTGGTGTTTATTGTAATTACGTTATTGATTGGATTGTAGTTTGAAATTGGGAATCTTATTGTTGAGGGAAACCTTGAGGCTGTTGACCACCAGCGCCATTGAATGGGACAGCTCCTGGTTGACCAGCCAAAGGTCCTGGACCTTGTCCCCATGGGGCAGGAGCATAAGGATTAAAGCCGTAAGAGTTGTAGGCTCCTTCGTCAATGTTAATTTGAGTGTCCTTTTGCTTGGGAGAGAGAAGACTCCAATCTTTAAGACTGACTGAGGCCAAAGGACGAGGACGGAAATTACCAAAGTATCCAGGGTTGTAGGCAGCGGCTCCTGCACCTCCAAAAAGATCACCAATCAAAGGAGAAGCAGATAACATAGAAACAAAAGTAGCGAAGATAACAGATTTCATTTTGGTCTTAAAGCTGAATCAATAAATTAATGATATTGACTATACACTTAGCTACATCAGTTTATATATTAAAAAATATTGAGAGTCATTACTTTCATGCCATATTAATAGATTAGTGATAGCTCATTATCATCATGAAACCTTGAATATCATTTTAATATTAGTGACTATTAGTTTATGCATTTTCTGTAAATTTCATCACGTCAAAATTAAAAATATTTAAAAATAAGTAATACTTCTTTAAAAGTAATATATAGATTTATATACTAAAATATATTCATTAATAATATCAATTTAAACTATCAATAAAAAAAATATCTCTTAGTCAATAGTTAACTAATATTATGTAAATGATTAAAAAATGATAAATTACATCTAATGATGACAATCAATTGGAATTTAATTAAATGCAATTTTGCATTAGAGATTGTAGGTTGGTGTTAATCAATTGAAATATAATACAATAATAATATAAAATCATTTACATTTTAGCATTTGATATTTGGTATATCAAAATTATTAATACTTATTTTCACAATTGTTAGATGTAAATGATCGATTAACAAAAATATGCGTTATTGTTGTTATCTAAATATCGTTTTTGATATTGATATTCACTAGATTATATATATTATATTACCAAATTTAGAATATACTACCAAATCAAAAATATTCATCATTATACTTAGTATCAAGAATTTACTCATTAACATTCAATGACGTATATTGTATAGAAAATTTTAAAGCATCTTAAAATAATTTTATTAAGATTTATTCTAATTCAGAATCATTATTTACTTTGAAAATGATTAATATTGTTGAAACCTTTCTGCTATCGAAAACTTTCCTACCGTAGAAAACCTTGAAGTCGACCAATAAAAAGAAGTTAGGCCTTGTCCCCATGGATTAGATACTTAAGGATTCCATCCATAAGAGTTGCAAGCACCTTCATCAATGCTAATTTGGGTATTTTTTGCTTGGATAAAAAGATATTCCAGTCTCTTAGATTAAGCGACAATAAAGGGCGAAGATCACCAAAATTATACAGCTCCACCGTACACATCATATCCTCCAGGCGTGCAAATAAGACCAGGAAAAAGTCTGCAATTAAGGCTAGGACGTTCATTCACTTCATTTAGAGCAGCTGATAATACAGAGGAACTTGTAAAGATAATAGCTAAATTAGTTATATTCAAACAATTCAATATTAAATTGATAATAGCAATACCCTCATCCTACTCTCTGATTATATGTTGAAGAAGCATATGCTTACAAGTTTAAACATTTTTCTAGTCTTGATATTTAGTTGCTTATCATCATTTCCTAATATTTAACATCAAATTTCCAAGACGAAACTCAATTAATTAGTTGATAGATATTTGTATGAATTTTAATCAGTAAATATGTCAAAATCAATTTATTTTCTATTATTACAGATATTAGTATTATTGCTCTAAAAAAATAAAAGATATAGGTGGTACTGCTGGTAAGTTTATAGTACTTTTACATTACAATATTAGTTTCAATTTGATTTTCAATTTTAATTTTATTAACTACAATGTTCATATCATTCACTTTGTTATTAATCAACAATCTCATTAATAATAAATATAAAGTCATATTATTCAATATAATTACAAATATTAATATACGTAAAATTTATTTAAATTTTTAATACTTATTAATTTCAATTATAATCTGTTCTATTCTTTGGATGTATTTCATACAAGGCAAAATATTTCTAACTATAAAAATCTTGAAATCTCCTAATTAATTTATATAAAGAATATATAAGGGATCAAAAAAATGAATAATAATATATAATTATATAACTATTATTGTGAAATATTGAAATATTAAATCAATAATAAGAGGGATTAGCTTAATATTATACTTCAAGCTTTTTAATTTTCAAATTTTGCCGATATGTAACAAATTCAAAATTGATGAAAAGTTATATTTAATATGTAATTAAAATGATTTAAATTATGAGGTACTTTTAAAAAAATTCAATTGTATTATTATAAAAATAGAGTATTTTATATACTATTAGGTTTCAATATGAATTCAATATAAAATATTATACTATTAAATTAACTAAAAATATAAATTGATTTTTGAAATTTTGATAACTATATTCTCATCACAAATCTTTTAAAATATTATGAACAACTTTTTGAATTTTAAAGGATAAATTATTTATATTTATTGAAGAATTATACAATGTCAATACCAGAATGTACTTTTTAAATCAATTATTTAAAATTAGAAAATATGAGGATTTGATAAATAATAATATTAATAATTATTATTGTTAAATTAATAACAATTTATATTGAATCTATAAATTTAGTTTAACATCAATTGAATACGCTGAATAAAATATTCAAAGGAATTATCATATAAATCAGTTATAAAGCATCAATTCAAAGTTTTTCAGTGTCAAATTCTTTAATATAATCAAAAAAAATACAATATACAATTTTCATAAATAAGATAAATAGTTTAAATGCATCATAATAATGTTAAATATTATAATAATTTGAAAAATTCAATAAATTATCTAACAATATATTAATATTATTTCAATTTTTTACTAAAATAATATAATTATTTCTTTAAATACTAGCATAATTAATTCTTATACAATCTCAATATTGTTGAAACGTATAGAGTTTTTTATTTCTGATCAAACAATAGTATTAATAGGTTGACAATAAATAATTTTATATATTGATTAAGAATATGATTCAAGTTCAGTCAATAAGTTAAAGCAATTCTCTGATTTATACCCCTTGTTATAAAATATAAATTTTTATTTTAAAATTGGTTTTCAAAGGATAGTCAATAAAATTGAATAATATAGAATAAATAATATATTAAACCAAAATTATATTTCATAATTATATAAATTTAATTAAATATATATTAAAAATAATTTAAATGGCTATAATTTCCAAACATAATATAATATTCTAATATATATTTTTTTCAAATTATTCAATTTAATAAAAATAATATAAATTATAAAATATATTTTTAAATATTTATAAAAATTTTAATAATATTTTAATATATATACATATATATACTTATCAAAATTTTGATCAACGATTAATTTATATTTTTAACTTGAACACTATATCATATTCAAGTCATTTGTAAGCTTTGTCAAAAAATAGAAATAGAATATTTTCTTAAATATATTGAAAATTAGTAAATTGACTTTATTTAAAAATATAACAGTATATCATCAACACTATTAGCTTTGTTTTGAACATATAAAAGTTTTAGTTAAGTGATCAATAGAAATAAATTTTACAATTGATACATATTTTAAACCCAAATATAATCTTGTTAATATTTAAAAAAAAGCAATTAACCCAGTATATCTCATAAATTTTCTTGGATTTAATAACATTTCAAAGTTATTATTCAAATTAATATCAAATGATAAAATTATCAAGTTTTATAATTATTATACTTCAAATTTTAATTCAAATCAATCTTTAAAATTAATAATTTAAATAATATTTTTGAGACATTAAAATATATATATATATATATATATATTAATTAAATATATTTATGTTTATATAACAATTGATATTAATTAAAATGAATAAAATTATTTTTAACTATTAAATATTCTATTTATTCACTATTATATTATAATCTTTTCAAATTCAAATTATATAATCAAAAAAATTTAAAGTTATTAATTTAAAATATTTCATTATTTAAAATTTAACCTTAGTAATTTTTATAATAGAAAATAATTTGGAGGTAATATTATATTAATAAATTAACATTACTATCGTGTATAAATAACAGTTAAAGGATCATTGATACTATTGTGAAATTGTTCTTATTCAATTTATATTTTATCACATATATGTTTATTTAACTCATCATATTATTTAAACTTAATTATTATGCTAGAATAGTAAATTCTGGAGCAATTCCTGAGGGATTGATATCAGGATTTACATCATTAACAGGTTGTTTAGGATCAAAAGGTTTGGGTGATTCAGTAGGGATTGGAGGAGCAGGATCATTAGTAGGCTTAGGTCTTGGTGCTACAGGACGTGGGGGATAGAAAAATGATTGCAAAGGATTATAAGATATAAAGTTGTTGTATTGATTATAATTCCCTCCATTGTAAGCAACTTGATTTTTATTAGTATTAAAAATATTAAGCAATTTGCTGAAGTCGAAATTAAATAGTCTCTTTTCAAGTGTAGGGCCGAGGTCACTAGGTTTTGATCCTTCAATATCCTTAGTATCGACAATTTTTAACAATCTTTTAGAAAAATCACTCTGATTCAATATATTTAATATTCTATCATTGTTTTTGCTGTCACTAATAATATTTAATCCCAGAACAATATTGGTGAAAATAAGCACTTTCAATATATCAAAATTCATATTAATATTAAAAATAATTAAAAAGGGATAAAGTTATGAAAAGAACAGAAGGAATATTTAAATATATCTTGATAAATTTATTGCTTTCCTCTAAATGAAAATCGTTTATTAAAGGCATTAAACTAATCAATATTTTGTTTATTCTAGCATTTGAAACTTTTTCATACTAATTTAACAAAATTTTTATTATATCTGTGAATTAAATAATTATATTCATTTAACAAAATATTAGGAAAAAAGCTAACTTTTCATAATTCTGAATATAATATTTTTACAATTAAATATACTCTAAATAGAGTCAATACTTTTAAACCTAATCTAAGAGCTAATAGATAAAATCATTGATCTATTTATTATCGTGAACTAGTTAATTCTGTGTAATATATATTTCTAATTCATTTTATATTAATTGATCTTTCAAATGCTATAACCATTAAAGTTATATTAATTAAATTTATTCACAATAATCTTAATTGGTTTTAATATTAAAATAAAATCAATTTCTATGAATAAATAGTTTAAAAATGTTAAATAATAGAATGTTTTATTCTATGCTAAGTTTTCCTAATTTTTATAATATACTAGTAATTATCATAAAAAAACATATTTTGAAAATATAATTATTAGATAAATCATGTTATATATTATTTTAATCTTATTATATTTTTCTTTAGTACAAAAAATTCCAACTAATCATTTCGTAATCATTTTTATATATTTAATAGACATTAGTATTATTATTATTATTATATATAATATTCGATTAATTCAATATGAAAATAGTATTTATGTATATTCTCATTATTTATATTATATACAATATTTATCTCAAAATCTTTTTTATAACCTGATCTGAAATTTCATAGATTTTGTATTTTATGATTTTTGATGAAAATTTGGTTAATGTATAACGCATTGAAGGTATTGATATATTTAAGTAATGTCACGAGCCAGATGACTCCCTTCTACCCAGGTATTCTTATATCAACCTAATGTTAAAGTCATTTCCCCCTCGCATATCATCTGCTCTCACTCTATCTTTTAATTGGCCGATGATGCAAGTTACCGGAGAATCATGAATCACTTTACCCAACTCACTCTATATAAAACCCGGAATTAGAGCTATCCTCAACAAGACGAGCTGGACCTGGGTCCTCCAAGCTATCTGCCTTCAACCAATAAACTCCCTTTCTCCCTAACAGTTACCTGGAATTTTCCAGATCTCTTTCTTGTATATGAATTAATCCGAAAATGGCTTTCCCAACTCGTGTTAGTAATTTAAAATAATAATTTCAATTCCAATCAATCTTATCCAATTGATCTCAATAAGATAATATGTGAAAAATTTTATTCAATTTGTAAATAATTTATGATATATCTACACTACGTATTCATTGGTACATATTCACTATATAATTATTTATTATTTGTTCATTTTAATTCTCATAAAATTTATATATATAATCTTACTTTAAAGTATATCACATTAACTAAGATTATATTATATTTTTTTAAATCAAATAACTTAACAAAATTGTAGGTTTTCTTAATATTTGAGCTATTTACATTTCATCATTTGCCCATTTTATTAATAAATTTTTCTTAAAAATGAAAATTAATAATTTTATATTAAATTTGTTTAACAAATATATATATATATATATATATAATAAAATTATAAAACTATAAAATTCAAATAAATGATGTAATATAATTATTTAAAAAGTTACTCTTAAATTATTAAATGGTTGTAAGCTTTTATGATTAGAAGTATATTGGCGATATTTAATTATTAAAAGTACACTAAAAAAAAATTAAAAATGAAAAAAAATTATTGTTTTTTTAAATTAAATAAAAAAATTATTTTTATATTATTGAAATTATATTACAATTAATAAAATGCAATTTAAAAATTATACAATTTAATTATGAATATAATAATATGTTTATTATTATCAATACATTGAAACTCTAGCATGATTTATTTCTTATTTAAATAGATTCAAATATAATATTTTGGTTACATATTCAAAATGAATTACTCAAAGAAATATACCTAATGAATCAAAATATTGTTATATTAAATATTACAATAATATAAAAGTTGATCATAAATGAATATATATTAATTGAGTATAACAATTATTATATTATATTATTTAATATTATTAATTGTTTTTATAATATTTATAATTTAAATTAGTTTTAATAATAATAATAAATAATTGATAATAAAATTATATTATGATTTAATTTGATTAAATTAAATTTTTATTTCAAATTAATTAATAATATTTTAAGTGTATATATATATATTTATTTTAAAGTTTAATATTCTTATTTTAATATTATTAATGATTTTTATTTATTAATTTAAAAGGAAATTACATATTGTTGATTAATATTGAAAAATCATAATATAATTTATTGAAGGAAGGAATATTTAATAAATAATAAAAATCTATTTCATTTTATACTAAATAACATTATAATATTAAAATATCAATTTATCAATTAAGTTTTATATGTATTCTATCTACTAATTATCAACTATAAATACAAATTTAATAATCCATTTAAAATTTAAATGATGTTTTTTTATATGAAAATTATCAAGCAAATCAGATGGATTAATTAATAATTTAATGGATTGATGAGAAAATGCTATTTTCAATTTCAGAAAATCATTTAAGAAATTCTTTAAGTTTATCATGAAAAGTAGAATCATTTAAAAAGTCAATTAATAAAACAATCTTAAATTATTAGTATTTATAATACAATTTGACATTATTAACAAAAATTTTAATTATTTATTAACACATGATGGATTATATTAACAAAATAATGATTTATGTCATTATTAAATAGAATTATAGAATCGTTCTAATTGGTGGATATTTTTAAATAAATAATTCGATTAGTGGTTGATATTTTGGGTGAGGTTATGATGATCTCAAAATGCTAGTATGTGATGATCTCATTATAGTGGTTTTTTGTTTTTGATAGAAAGAGTCACAATTATTCTGAAAATATTGCTCTACATTGCTCGTACAATGTTACAATCTCGGTACTAGTGCACTTAACATTGAGGAATGAATGATCCAGAAGTGAACTCGCTAATGTTCTGCGATCTTTGACAGGATCAACAGTTTGACTGAAGAAATTGATGAATTTATCAGACCAAAGTGAAGGTTGCTTCAATCTTGGTTGCTTGGCATTGGAAATGACATTAACAAATTGTACAGCAGGATAGTCTGCGAAAGGCGATATACCTTCGGCCATCTCCATGAGAAGCATACCAAAGCTCCAAACATCTGCCCGCCAATCATAATGCTCCATCTTAGCTACTTCTGGAGCCATCCAATGTGTCGAGATCATACATGACTTCCTTTTTGCTCCAGGGGGTGAGGCAACTACACATCGGTTAAAATCTGCAATTTTAATGTGCCCCTTGAAATTTAGGAGGATATTGTCACTATTAAGATCACGATGGATACGTTGACAACCTTCTAAGAAGGCTAAACCACATAGAATATCATAACTAAATCTAGCAATTTGGCTTTCTGTCATTTGAATAGTTGGATAGCATGAAACAATATCACATAGCGAGCCAAGATCCATACATTCCATTGTCATCCATAGTGATTCGCATGTAGAAAAACATCCTAATAATGACACTAAGTTAGGATGGTTACATGAGCGCATTGCTTCAAGTTCATTTTTAAGACTTTTAAGTTTGGCTGTTTGTGTATATGGAATAATTTTGATTGCGACAATTGAATTATTAGTTTGAGTATCCTGAGCTGTATACACATCTCCAGATTCGCCCTCTGCTATCAAATTCATATCCAGGAATCGGAAATTTGGATTCACGGATAAATTGACATAATCAACTAAATCATATTCGTTCAAGGTTACTTTAATGGCATCATCTAGTAGTATAGGTTCCATTGGTTCAATATCTGGCAAAGAGGGGCTCATCGGCTCGTGATCATGACTTGCCGGCGTTGTTGGGCCACTTAAATGAGAAACAAAAGACGCCGGAGAATCTTTCTCCATGACAGGATCGGTGCTAATAGAAATTCTTAAACTTGAGGTCTTATTTGATGGAATAGCGCCAGTTGTTGTCATACGTTTGGAGAATAGAGAAGCAAATTTGGAAGAGGAAATGAGATTACCAAAACTTTTTACCGTAAGACTACCGGTCTTTGGGTTGAATAAATTTTCAAATATTTCAGGCTGACTGCGAACATCCTCTAACCTTAAACCAGACTGGGCAAATAAAGGTATCCATTCTGGAGGAATACCCTACATATTATTAGTAAATTTAAAGTAATATTTGATATCTAGTTTATATAGTTACCACTGCCGTTGTATTACCATAATCGTCAACATGAACATTCATATTATGTTTGAGGTTATAAGGTGAACTGATAGTGGGGCAAGAGTCGCTAGGTTCAAAATTATCTAAATCATTAAAAAAAAGAGAGGTTAAATCATGAAAAAAAAATATTTAATAATTAACAAATACGTTGTGGAGTTGTGGGAACAAGTAGAGGATCTAAATATTGAGTATTTAAAAGGTCGTCATAAGGAATTGTTTGTTTCCAAACGTCTGGAACACCCTATGAACAAGAAATAGGTTAGTTTTAAATGAAGAAAAAAAAATTGTAGAAAAATAATATTACCATAAATCTTCCAGATTGATCGTTATATTCAATATGAATCCCGTGTTCAAAATCCGTAGGCTTTGAAATAGTTTGAATCGTATTAGTTGAATGTGTACTAGCTTTACTTGATGTTAAGGAAATTGAATTATTAGAACTCAACTCAGTATTAAATATAGCAGGAGCGGAGCTCTTCTTTTTCTTAGTTTTGAGAATTTTTGGCTTTGAAAATTGAAACATATCACTGACCCATTCGTATTTAGTTTTAGTATGAGTTGTTGGGTGTGAAGTCGATGACATTGATTAGGGAGCTAGAAGGTGAATGAATAAATGGTAAAATGAAACCAGTCTTCAAACTCGGAAAACTAAGCGCGGCGTTGGGCTTTAATAAATACAGAGTAAGAATATTATATGTGGTACAGAAAAAATAGTTTTGGAAGTAGTACAGAGATAATTTAAGTTATAGCCGTGCAACTAGGCAAATATGTTGACTTAATGTAGAATAAATCGGTTGATTAGCTTAATACGCCACCGATAGAAATAACAAGTGTAAAGAAGGGAGCAAGTGGTTAATTAAGGTTTTTAATATTCAAAGGGATAAGAGTCAATTTTGAGTTTAAAATTTTTATTTCCAAATTGGGTGGCCTACGGAATGCTGAGTACAATTGGGTTTAGATTAGTCAAATCATCCTTATTTAGCAATTTCCTACATTCTTAGTTGTTAGAAATGCTATGAAACGTTCAAAAAACATAAAACACCTCATTTCAATTATCAATCGAGTAAACATATCTATTATGATTAATGTTAACTCAGAATAGTTTAAATAATTTGATATTATCTGTAATTAAAATCTTGGATTTAATCCTGAATAGTTTAAATTTTGTATGTAGTTTTTATCAAACAACATCCTATATGACAGAATATTTTTAATACAACTTTGGCTATAATACCATTATATATTATATTGATTATATTTTATAGTTTAATAAGTACCAAAATTTAATATAACAAAAATATAATTATTAAATTCAAAGAAAATTAAAGAAATTTTGGCGGATTTTTAGGCGGTAAATTGAGGTATTAGATTAAAAAGAGCTAATATCCGAATAATCAAATGAGTTTGAAACCATTTGTTATTAGTGATTATTAACTTGTGCTCTACCTTTTAACACAATTATCACTAATAATTCCTCAATGTTATATTGGTTATTATTTTATGTTACTATATAATGATGCTAATAACTAGAGTTCTAATAAGTTGTGATGTTAGATAATTATAGTTTGAAAGGGATATCCAATGCGATCAAATCTTTTTGATGAATAACTTATGCTAATATCCAAATATGATCAAGTTTAATATTGTTAACGGTTTTTTCTTATTTTTTACGGACTAATATAGTAATTTTTTTTAGATTTCCCAAATTTGTTAATAAAATAACTGATCTAAAATTAATTTTTTTAATTAATTTTATTCAATAAATATTTAAAAAATAAATATTATTATAATATATCACTGGTGAATAATTAATATATAAATTAAGATTTAGATGTTAAAATGAAAAATAAACATAATATTAGTTTGAAAAGAAAGAAATGGCTAATTTTTTATTTTCTGATTTTTCAAATATATTGTTAATTTTGAAAAATTAATTATATATAAAATATATAGGAAAATTAATATTTATAAACTTATATATAGTTTATAGTTATTATTTCATTAAAATATCTTTATTTAAAAATTTGAGGTTAAATTTAATCATGTTTAAATTAGATAGTGATCATCAAAAGTTTTTTATTTTAATATTATTAAAACTTAACCATAAACCCTCTAGAATCATTTAAGATTTATAAACAGTTTATAAAGATAATATTTTATTCAAAACCACCATTTATTATTAGATTTGCCACTTTAAAGCTAAAAGGGATATTAATAAAATTTACTTAAATTTAAAAAATTAATTTTTGTTATTTTTCTTTTACTTATTAATTAATTAAGTAAAAAAATATATTAGAAAATACTATTTCATTTCAGCTAAAGAATTATTTAAGTAATATTATATTAATTATATAAATATATTATTTATAATAAAATTTAAACTGGGATTAATTAATAAAAAAATAAAATAAATTTTATATAATTTAACAATAGCTTAAAAAATTTAAATAGCTAAAGTTAAATAAAACTTTTGAAAATATAACTAAAAACAGAGATTTCTATAATAAATCATTATAATCAATAAATCTTAAAATACTTTACATAATCATTTATTTAAAAATCAAATAAAATGTTAAGCTTAAATAACTTTTTTTTATAAATTTTAATAAACAAATATTTTATTAAAAAATAAATATTAATCATTATAATAATTTATAATGTTATATTATTATTTCATATAAAAATTATAAAGTACATTAAGTTGAACTTGTAAAAGATTTTCTATATTAAAAAATCAGAAAAAGTTACCATATTTAATATATTCATTAGATTACCACCTATGTAATTTTAATTGTTTTAAGAAATTAAAAAATTTATTTATAAAAAGATTCCTGTAAACAAATTAATTTGGTTTGTAAATTATTAAATTTTAGTCTTTAATAAAAAAACTATTATTATGTGTTAAAAGCTTGTTAAAAATATAATAAACAGTTATCAATAATGAAAGAGAGTATTAATATTTATAAATCATATATTAATATTTTTATTTAAATTTAATATTTTGCCATTACTTAATTTTTATACTAATATAACAATTTGATGTTACTTGAGAATTTTCAATATCAGAATTTTTAAATACAAATAGTGAACTAATTGAAGCTTTATTATATTTATTAATAATATTTGTTATATAGTATTGTATTGTGTATAATTTAATATCAAACCTTTTAATTGCAAACAAAGTGATTCATTTCAATGGCATTTTTAATTATTGATTTGTTCTAAATTAAGAATAAATATTTTCTTTAGATAAAGAATTAATTAAAAATTGTCAAACACAATAACATTGATTATAATATACATAATATATAGTATTCTTATGGTCGCGGATCAGGAGGTCCGGTCCCCATTCAACTTTAGCCGTCCGTCATGATTCCGAATGTAATCCATTTACATATACTCGATACAATCCTTACACAAGGAAAATTTTGGACTATAACAGTAATTGGAGTTTCAACACATTGGCAGTGGATTAACTACACTATAAAATAGTTACTGGGCACTTATTCGCTCAGGGATCATCTCGATCAGGGCCAAGCTCTACATCTTGATATTTTAATAAAAGTTTTTTAAGTATCACGTTAGTCGTCATTGATCAGTTCTATTGAATCTACGTGATCTTTATTGAAAGTCTACTTTTTAAAAGACCCGTATTATGAAGCTTCAAATTTTTAAACAATTGGAATAGTATTAAATTATAAGGCCAGTATAGTAAATAAAAAATTCAAATTTCTTCAAGGTTTATTATTAAGCATAGATTATATAACTACAATTAGAAACTTCCGATCAATATACAAATAATTTAGTAAATATCTCATTAAATTTTTTTCTAATTAAATTTATTCTAAATATTTATTTCAATTTATAATTTTTTAACCCCTTCAAATTTTAACCATAATCATAGAATTCTCAGTTATAGAATATTAAAATTTTAAGAATTACTCCTAAAGAACTTGGGAAAAGGATATTTGTAAATATTAATCAAATTATCCAGACTAATATAAATTTGTTGAAATTTAAAATCATGTGTAATCCAATTAAAAATTGAAATATTATTGTAATTTATCATATTATGATCATGGTTAAAATCTATTAAATTTTTTATCATTCCTAATTAACGTCATTTAAATCCCAATTATAAAAATTATAATTAAAAACAATTTAAGATTAAAGATTAGACATATAATAATATTTAAAATATCATCTTCATCTTTATTAGTAACTACGTACTTGTTAATTTATCGAAAATTTTGAACAAGCTATTCAATGACGTTATATATATATATATATATATATTTATAGAATTATTTTTATAAAATTTAAATATATTTTTGAAAAAACTTAAAATAAAGAATTCTCTCCTCATTTTATAAATAAATTATAGTTCAAGTTACTAAGTGATAAAGCACTTTAATATCTTTGAAGTTAATAAAACACTTTTTAAGCAATTGAATGTTTTGATTAAAAATTGTAAATAACTCAGTAAACAAATAATTCAATCTAAAATAAAATCCTGTGTGATAAAATAAATTGATTAATAATTTGTAACAAGATTAGCTAAGGGTATTAATGCCAGCTCCAACATTTCACCACAATGGTCAGAGATATAAGTGATTATGTGATCTACAACTCTAGGGGCCAAGAGGACCAGTTGGGTCGCAATGGCTATCTGATTAGGTTCGTCATATGGAATTAATTGCAATTTGGGCAAATTAGAACAAATAAGAGCCAGGTTGTAAAATTAAGTAGTAATGAGTAAAAAAATATCAAAGTTGTAATAGAATTGATTTTATTATTGAAATAAGTATGTTGAATAATATATTTGGTATTAAGTTAATGTGTGATGTTAGTAACACTAAGGTAGAGGTGTTACTCTTTAGAAATAATGGATGTAAAAGAGGATAATTGGCAAAAATGTAATTTTAAATAGACACCAAAAATCAAGTTTCTATGATAGAAGCTGCTAGTGTATTTAAAGGTATTTTAAGAGTTTATGGAGATGTGGCTATATAATGGTGTATTCTTTTTATGGTTTTTAATACTGGCTCCTTGTTCTCGTTTATCCAAGGGAACAGGATGCAATATAATAATTATTATATAATGATAATTTTTAATTCCAAACTATAATAATAATAGATAATAAAGTCAGTATAATACAGAGAAAGACTTAAATTAGTAAGGATATAATCAATTTAATTTATCAATGAGTTTATTTAAGATTTCAATATATTATTTATTATAGTTATATTAAGAGTAAATAATACCAATATACTATATAATGCTAATAAAGGTAGTTTTAATCTTAGGAAATAATAATTTATTAATAAATATCAAGATAATAAAAAATATTAAAAAAAAAGACTATATAAATTAGTTAAATCAATAATTTTTAAAAGTTTAAAGTTAAAAATATAAGATTTTTATTTATTAAAAGCTAATATCAAGTATGGAATATATAAAAAATTAAAGAATTAGTTTTATAACATAAGTTTAATTAAAGACTTATATATTATCTATATTAAAATATATAAGTAAAAATCTATTTATATATTAATTTCTTATCAATAACAAATATTTTAATTAAATATTAATTTATTATATATATATAATTTTATTTTGAAAAATATTAAAATATTATATAGTTATTCTAATTTCTATAGTTTTTATTAGTTAATAATTTTTTGCAATTTTATAAATTATTAAATTAATTAAATTTAATTGATTTTTTAAAAAAAATAAGTTTTTTTTAAACCTAATATAGTTAAATATACTCTAAGATTTTTTTTATTTTAACTTATATTAATATTATT
>JNEM01011843.1:0-20284 GCA_000697335.1 Conidiobolus incongruus B7586 | reverse complement strand
AAATATTACCTCAAATTATTATCTATATATTTTAATTACATTATTTTATACTATAAAATTTTTTATTTTTATTTAGTATTATAATTAAATTAAAAACAAATTATTTTAAAAATTAATTAATAAATATATTTTAAAATTAATTTATAAACTATAAAAAGCAGAGAATTCTTTTAAATATTTCAAGTATATTAATAAACTATTCTAGAAATATAAGAATATTTTTATTTTTGTAAATATTTAGTTGCTCATAAAAATCTCCTACACTGCGCATTTTGTTGGTCATTTAAAAAATTATTTACTATTTTTTAAATTTGAAAAGTATGATATCAATAACCTAATTAAATATTTATTATTAATAATTAATAGTTTGTTATAAATAATATTATATTTAATGACAGAAAATTATATTAATATAAAAAAAATTATTCTATAAGTCAGTAAAAAAATTTTATAATTCAAAAATTGAGTAGCTAATAACTATTATCTTAATTAAATTAATCGCAATATTTTTAGCTTAGGTTTTCAAAAATAATTTGAATTCAATCATATTTTTATAATTATTTAAGGATATTATACTAATTATATACTTTATTGAATTTTTATTTTTATATATGTTTATATTTCATAATATTACTCTTATTATTTGTTATAATATTTTTTTTCAAATTTACAAATTAATATTAATAATATTTATTCAAATATTTTATCATGATTATTTTTCATAATATAATTTGAGTTGATTAATAATAACATTTTGTATAATATATTTTCACTTCATACCACAGTAAAACATTGTTTCAATTATTAGGAGTATATTAACTAAAATCATTAATAATATAATACGAAATAGCAATATTATAGATAATCAAATTTTTAAATCAAATATATATATATATATATATATTTATAGATAAAAATATTAGTAATCATTGTATTTTATATATTGTTATATCATTAATTATATTTAATTTGAAGATATGACTATCATTTTTATTTCCTTAATATGACTTAATTCAAATAGAATTAACTCAATATTTCCTATTACTATTTTCTTAAAAGAATTAATATATATATTCTTTTCAAGGTAAATAATATCAAAATGCTGTATTCTTATATTGTGAATTGATTTTAAATTCTTAGTAAAATTAATTATTAAAAAATAAACCATTCATATTATTAATTTTTCATTAAATTTTAATAAATTAAAATCAATAGAAAGATTTTATTGAAGTTTCTATGAAAATACTCTATATAATCAACACTAACAATAATGCTATTAAATACAAGTAAATTTATCGATTTAATTAATTATCAATATTAAATATGATATCATATTTCCACTTTCCAAAGAATCTTTCAAAAGTTCCAAGAAATGAATATTACTAAATTAAGTAATTTGTTCAATATTAACAAATTAGTAATAAAAATATTATTAATTATTATAATAAAATATTAAAAGGAAATTAGGAAATAATAATAACTAAATATATTATAAGGTCCGAAATAATTTCAAAAGGTAAAATCAAAAAAAAATAATATTCTTTACATTTAAAAAAATCATTAGTTAAACAGAATCCTTGTATTAAGAATTGATGCTATCAGTGTTGCCGTATTCAGTTATTTGTTATAATTTATTGATTAGATTTAAATAACTTTGTAGTAACATGTTGATATAGATAAAAATGATATATTAGATCTGTTATCAGATAAATCGGTAATTTAACTGACTAGATAATTATTTTTGTTAAAAATACATTTTTAAATTTTAAATTAAAAGAATTCTATTGAACTTTTAGTAAATTTAAAAATTAAAAATTATTTATTAATTAATAATAATTATGAAATATAATTTTAATGAAAAATTCATTATATAGATTTATCATATTATAAATATTGACATTTACTATATATCATTGAATTAAGTAAACGCTATAAAAATATCGACACATGAAATTTTAAAGTCTAATACTACCTTTTTATCAAGATTTTGATTAAACTATCATCATTCTGAAGAGTGCTTAATTCCATATATTAATATATATAATATTGAACAGATTATATAGTTAAGGAAATTAACATAACATTATTTCCTGATTTATTTGAATAACAATACTAAATAAATTTGAAATACATATCTTAAGTTTTGGTAGACTAATATTATTGATTATAAATAATTAATAAAAACTCAGTTTACTTACTAGGAAATGTGAAAATTGTTCATTGGTGGGTTGTTATTTCTTTTACTTAATACTTTGGAGAAAATATTTTTTATGTGATAATATATTGATTAAAGATTAATTCTATTTTTACATCCGAAAATAATAGTCCCTAAAAATACTAATTGATTTGTTAGATAGAAGAATTTAGTCTTCTAATATTATATAAACGATGGTTGTATTATATTTTTATTTTATACATATACCTATTTTCAACATTCAAAACAAACATCTATTAAAATGAGCAAAAATAAAAAATTCTAAATATCTTAATATTCTCTATGTATTTTAAATTCAGTATGCTAATGATTTAGATTTATTTACAATACATCTCAAAGTATAAAATTATATATATCAGATTAGGTTATACTATCAATAGTTCAAAAACTTGATTCAATAATTTATTTATTATTCTATTTTAACATATCAAATAATTGATAAATTGTATTACTGATCAAAATTACAATCACGGATCATTTTAATAGGTTGAAATTATCCAAGATATCTGATTAATTTTAATTAAATTCTTGATAAAATAATAATTTTGGAAAATATAATCTAATCAATTATTCGTTTATTTTTTGGATATTATTTTGGGTTAAGTACTTTGATAAAACATCAAATATACAGAATAAACCAAATAGAACACTAGATACTAAAAATATTACTATATCTCGTATTAAGTTTATTATATTGAACAAATTAGTCAGTTTCAAGATCTTTCTATAAGTGACAACAAGAAATAACTCACAAAACGACTTGAGTAATAGCTAAATACCAATGAATCAAGTCTTTATTTTGATTAATAATTGTATTTGCTATAATATCAAACATTATTGATGTCATTAATATAAATATATATTGTAAATGTATCAAATATTTGATACTTTAATATCGCTATTATCTAATATCTTTTAATAATATATTTTTTGAATTTTTTAAGGTGAAAATTTTTGATGAATGAAAATATGATAAACTTGTAATAAAATGCATTATTACCAATTCAATATACTTATTTTAGATAAATCTCATAATTTTAATGTGTAATTAGGGTTTCAAAATAATTGAGGGAAGTGGAATAAATATTGATGTAAAGGGTTGATAATTGAATTAATTTATTGCTAAATCGGTTTTTGACATTTGATAAACTTAAATTTTGTTGGAGAAAATGCAAGAGCATTTTGGGAACACGTAAGAATTCTATTTCGAATATTAAGGTGGCTTTGTAATCTCTCTTTATAGTAATTGTACTATGTCTATTACCTTTAGTTGATGATATACATTGTCTAAATACAAACAAATGATTGTTAACCTTGTTCGACAGAATATTGTCTAACTCAGGAAAATCAGCTATATTTCATATGTAGTAACTGAGTTGTTCATTATTAAAGATTAATATAGTTTATTTAGCGAAGTTATACACAATAGCAATTCTTTTATCATCCAAATCTAAATAATTTGTTTTCACTGTTCATTACTTGGATTCTTTTATATTCCACTCGGTATAATTATTATTTCAAATATCTGTGTTTTAAATCTAATTATGAGAGTTGGTTTTTGCAGAATCATAATAATATTTGATAATAGAATGTTTATAATTTTATTTTAGGATGCTGAATATATCCAGTTAGCTGGAATCTTTGTGGATTAAGTTATAACCAATGTTGGGTAAAATTTGAACATTGGCGTTGTATGTCGTCTTAATTTGAATAAATTGAAAATTATCAGATGGATCTTGTGAAGGAACTGAATAGATAATACTGTTAAATATGTAGACATCTTGCGAAATATCCAGTTTTAAGATGGGGAATAGCGGACAGTTACACGCATCTAAACCAAATCCTTAGGAAGTGGAAAATGATGATTTCAGTATGTGCAAAAGTTGTAGTGGTGATTAGTTTGTGTGTAACAGAACAAAAGGTATACACCCACCAATCATTTTATGTAATGCACATGTTCTATTATGTTGATATGATTGGAGAATACATTTATCAAAGATTAGTATTGAATGCGCAATTAAGCCTATCTAAGCCAAA
Source organism: Conidiobolus incongruus B7586 (assembly GCA_000697335.1). Classification (NCBI taxonomy): domain Eukaryota; kingdom Fungi; phylum Entomophthoromycota; class Entomophthoromycetes; order Entomophthorales; family Conidiobolaceae; genus Conidiobolus; species Conidiobolus incongruus. The sequence goes on along the minus strand of JNEM01011843.1, from coordinate 16,032 downwards.
GATTTGTTATATTCTATTATACCTCTAGAATCCAAGCAAAGAATGTAATTAAAGAGCAATTATTATAGCGTTCTAGCAATTAAACAAATAGTGAAATAGTACTTTAATTAAAACCTTAATATATAAATCATGAATATTTTTTGTTCAATTTTATAATAATAACAATTCAAATTAACATTACATTTTTCGTAATTTAGCTTCCATTGTGATTAACTTAATTAGTTCTAGTGCAATATTTATCCAATCAATTAAGCACCAGGTGAATGATTGATGATTTCAGTATAATTGATTAATAACATTAATTTCCTAATTTTTGAAAGAAAAGGGTCCAAATTCCCTAATCAATTAACCTCATTTCGTGAGCACGTATGATCATTGGCAATTAGTCTAAAATCTGATTTAGCTCCCATTCCAATCTATAGCTTTAAATGTCTAGTGTGTATGAAAGACTGGATTTTATTTGCTCGTAATAATTATCACACAGGACTCGCCATTTCATATTACTGAAAACATTAAAAAAGCCAATCAACGGTGGATTCGAAAATGATGATCAGAGTCATCAGATCCTTATTTGAACCAATCATGAACATAATTATAACAATTATACACATGATTGGCTATTGATCACATTATTTTCACACTTTCTAAAAATAATCCAATTCTAGTTTTATAGCTGTGATTTTTGAATTTGGGACCAACAAATGGGGTATAAAAATAGGAGGCAAGTCGGCAGGAACTATTTTTTTTCTTTTAATTGTATTTACTTCCGAGACAGTTCTTTTTTCAATATATATTGAACGCTCTCCAGCCTTTCTTTTGTGAGTATTGGTGCTTTTTAATCCCTTTTCTTTCCTTTCCTTTCCTTTCCTTTCCTTTTAAATAATATTCTCTCTCTCAGATATATAATGCCAACATGGTCTCACACTCAGCAACTAAGACTGAATTTTTTCCCGCCTCCACTGCACCAGAGCAGCGTGGATTAGCTCCTCCTAACTCTCGTAATTCTACTTTTTCAAATTCTAATAACAAAACTAATATCTATTCTAAGAGTAACGATTTTATTGCTCCAGCATCATACTACAACTTGACAGCAGATGCATCTGATGCTGGATCATCCGACAGTGATCGTGAGCTATCCGCTGACGAAAGCGAATCGCACGATATGTCGCCTCCTTCAGTTCCATTATATCCATTTCAAAATCAAGTAGGTGGTCACACCTCTCTTCTTCGCTTTTCTGATAAAGCTATATGCAAACCCTTAATTCAGTCTGAAAAGGATTTTTATGAATTTATTGAAAATAATCATCACGAACTACTTCCGTTTATTTCAGTGTATCTAGGTGTTTTAAATGTTACTTTTGATGTTTCTAACAACCAAGTAGTACCACAAGTCTTATTTGATAAGAACCAGCACTTGTTGCCTTCTCATTTAATTAAAAAATTTTGTGGTTCACCCAAAAGTAAGAAATGTATTTTTATTCCCTCTCCCAACAGTTCTCCTCCAGGTGTAACGAAAATAAATAAAAAACTTCAAGAACAAATATTTCAAGAAGCATGTTCACCTAGTTCTTTAAGAGCTCGTTATAAAGCTTTAAATAATTTTAGCCAGTTTACCCCACCACTTACCAGCTCACGAAGAAGGCATTCTCTAGGTGAGAAAAAGCATAATTCTTCGCCAGTTCTCAGAGTCCAATCAGGTGAATCTCGCCTAGCTTCCTCATTCTCCGGTAGTTACCCGAGTCTTCCCGGATATAATAACGATTCTCACATGGATTTCGATGTAGACGCGATTCAGCTCCCTTCCCAACGAGTAGCTGTGGAATTGGTACCTGTCCTTTCGCTAAATGACGATCACTCGCTTGAAATATTTGAAATGGAAGACCTTCCACCACCTGCTCCCACTTCACCTCCTTACACCAACAAATCAAATACTTTATCCAACCCTTGGTCCATAGAGTGTTACAATTCAATAATGAGTAAAATGGCCGATTTATCCTGTGATCAACCTCATAAATTTTTGATGCTTGGAGATCTAACATACAATATAGAACGTCCTTGTGTTTTAGATCTTAAAATGGGAACAAGACAATATGGGATCTATGCCACTAAAGAGAAGCGCGATAGTCAGCTACGAAAATGCGAAAAATCCACTAGTAAAAATTTGGGTGTCCGAGTTTGTGGCATGCAGATTTACAAACTGGATCAAGAGAAATATATCTTCCAAGATAAATACTATGGTCGTAAATTGAACCCCACATCCTTTAAGAAGACCATTATTGATTACCTTGACAACGGCTATCAGCTCAACATTCAGTTCATTCCTCCTCTTGTGCAAAAACTTAGAAAGCTATTTGATACCATTCGAACTATGAATGGTTACCGTTTTTACTCCAGTAGTCTGCTTTTGATCTATGATGGAGCCTCCAGAGTACCTACCAATATTGATCTCAAGATGATTGACTTTACCAACTGCGTTCACCCAGCGATGTATCAGAACTTGGACAAAGACGCACCTAAACCAACATTTCCACCCTCCACCCCGGGTCCTGATCACGGCTATCTTCGAGGCATTGTGACATTATTAGAAGTTTTTACTCAGATTTGGAACACACATGCATCCGAGGAAGAAAAACAACTTTACAAGGATCAGATGGTTCTAGAAGATCATTTTCCTGACGCCTATTAATCAAAGTGCAACACTTTCAGTCACTCTCTATTAATTATTGTATTTATGATATCTCTCTCTCTCCGTTGTTTAATATTTCGTCACCTCCTATTAACCATAGTATTATATAAATTTAAGAAATCTCTATTGATTATGAGATAGATTTTAATTTCAGCTTCAAAAAATAAATTAATATTTAATCCATTAATTTTTTGTTATTAAATCATGTGATGTAATATTTTGATCTTCCTGACATATTATGAAATTTTATTAAAATAAATTGTATCCTTAATCAAATTAGCTTAGATTATTTAATTATTACAAAGTCTAAAATCTAAGGTATCTAGAAAGTTAAAATTTATATTACATTTTATTTCATTAATTGTATTGTAGAATTCAACTTAAGATTAAATTATTTTAATAGGATAAATAATCTTGTATAAATGGATTAAATTGATTTCTAATTTTGTTTAATAAATCTCAAATGAATTAAAAAATTCATAATTAAAATTCAAAAATATTGTAAAATACTTATTTTTGTAAATATTTGGATATCCTTTAATATAGCTATTATAATGTATTAATAAAATTTTATTCTTTAATCAAAATACTAACCATTATTTAAATGCATTTCAATGTTTGAATTTTTCAATTTATTGTGATAATAATGAGTAAAGTAAATAATGAATAATTTGACAATTGAAAAAATTTGCAAATATTAAGAGTTAATGAATAAAATATTATATGTTGTCAATTTCATTCTCGAGTGTTAAACCTGAAAAAATATTAACGAGGTATGCTAATAAAGTATAAGTTGTTGGAATTAAACATAACAATAAACAATATGAGGTTATTGTAGAGCTAGTCATGTTTACAATGATATGTGTGACCAATGAATATTAGTAAAATCAGATATGGAAGCTGTTAGTGGCACTATAAAGATCCTGCGGTTGAGTGGAACTGGACTGATCTTTAGTGAGAGTTTGAGCTTTGAACTGGTTGTGCTTTTCCGTTATGCTTTGGACAAAATCCGAAACGAATCCGCTGCTATTGCGATCCAGCAGCCAGTTTTTAGCATTCTCAAGGTTGGATTTCTTCTTATTTAATTTAATATTAGAGAATACTTGAGTTTTAATTTGGTCATAATCCGATTCAAGATGTACCAAACTGTTATGAACTTCAGGGTCGATGAGACCACCAAACGTGGAAGTGGCTAAATTTTTCTCAACTTCTTCAAGTTGTCTGTCAACCGCATCCCTAAAATATAATAAGTACCAGTAAAAGAAAGAATGAAAATAATTAACATACGGATCAAAGGTCATTGGATCAGGCTCTATTCTTTGCAAAGTTCTTTGAGACACTGATGCTGAGTTCTTATGGAGTTTATGGTCGACATAGGCAGTAAATATGAAAGAATTAGTTTCCTTTAATTTACCAAAAATATAAACCGCATCCCAGTTTTGTTTTTCACCACACTCTTGATAAATTGCATTTAATCTTTTCCATTGTTCTATATAATTAATTAAAAATATGTTAAAAATATAAAAATTAAAAAATAATTTACCTGTATCGACTCGAATAGGAACTAATGGAAACTCTTTAGGCTGTGTTTGGTGAAGCATATAAAGGGAGAATAAAACAACTACGTCAACTTGATAGCGAGTGGCTTTGCGAGGGTATGAAAAAGTTTGGAAAGCATCCGCTGCGAGATGAGCCAATAGAGATTGATAAAGACTGTACATAAAGAGTTCTCTATCTTCCTTTTGCATGGAAGCAAAGTGAATTAAATGAAATTGTAAATCGACCCAAGCTTGGATAAATGAAGGAAATTCGGTACAGGTAGGAAGTTTTAGAGCTTCTTCCAAAAGCATCGACATATCCGATTGCACAGCTTCTCTAGAAATACCATACTGACCTAAGCAAACCATACGCGAATTGTTAGGAGTGACTTGGACTTGAGGTGTTTGAGTTGGAGGAAGCAACTGATGGGGATCATTTGGGTCAATAATAGCTTTTCTTCCTCGACCCCTGCCCCTGTTAGCAACAAAGTCGAGGGATTCGACGGGGTCTAAATGCTCGATATCATCGGGTGAGCGAGCTCTTCCTCTTCCTCTCGTTCTAGGACGCGTTTGCGATTTTCTTGGACGACCCATAACAATATATAATTTTTCAACTTGTGGGTAACTCTAATCAATACTTTGAAGATAATAACAGAGAATCAAAAATATCCCACAACTATAATTTAAATGAATGATATAAAATTAATTCAAACGGTCAATTTCAATTTTGACAACGAATTAAATGCCGAAATTTGATTGGCTATGATAAAATTAAACTAATGATTCTAATTTCATTGGAACCAATTATATATTATTGAATGACATGTAATAAAATCAAGGACGTTCAATACTACATTTCACTCCCTTCAATTATTCAGTATATTTAGTCTATTATTTCACTTGAATAAGTAGATGTATAATTAAATAAATAATTCCACCATATTATATATTTGAAATATTTGAAAAACTTGATATTTTCTATTTTTGAAGAATATGTAATATTCGGTATATCCCATTATTCTAATACTTATTGAATAAACATAAAATTGTTAGAATATTCTACAAATTATCTACCTTTATATTGATTATATTAATAGTTAGCTGTTGCGGTTATAATTGGCTATATTTTAAAAATATACTCAAATATAGCTAAAATCAAAATCCAATAAAAACTTTATCAAAGAAAATAAAAAACATTCAAATTAAACCATTATTATATTCAAACAACAAACATAATTTTTGTAATATGATAAATCATTTGATATATCAATCAAAAAGAAATAACAAAATTCAATAGGAATAAAAATAGATATTAAATAAAAAAAAATACAATAATATCTCAATAAATTATTAATATAGTTTAATATAAAATCATAAAATTCAAAAAAATATTCAAAATTCAATTAAATTACAAAAATTGGAGTTAGATATATTAATGATTCCATTAGTGAAAGTTTAGAGAAGATTGTGGCTAAAATTTTTAAAGACAAGTGTTATAATATTAAAAGATTGAAAAAATATTATATTAGTGAATATAGAATGATAAAGCAATATTAAAAAAATAATGAACTAATAAAAATATAGAATATAATATTGATATTATTAGAGGGTAATAATAAGGTGTAATAATATATTGTTATAATATTGAGACAAAGATAAAAATTTACAGACTTTTGAATATATATAAAGCTAAATAAAACAATTTGATAGAACTTATTAAATCAATGAAATTATTGTTTTTCTATTTTACAAATAAGTTTTTTGTGTATTGATCTGAAAAGAAATATTCTACAAGGATTGTAGGGGGGAAGAGTAGTTAAGTGACAATTTTGATATAGTATTAAGTAGTAGTAATTGAGCAGATAGCAAGGGGAGTTGAGAATTCATAGTTCAGAATTGATAGCTGCTGGTTGATCAGATTTACCTCTACCTCTGCCTCTACCTCTGCCTCTACCTCGACCGCGTCCACGTCCCCGTCCTCTTCCATTGGTGTTGGATTCCTCAAACTCTGGTACTATAGCGTCTCCCATACTAGTTGGCTCAGGTGCTGAAAAAGGATTATGAGCTGGAGGCATAGGTTGAGCCTGGGGTGCAGGCAATTTAGCGGGTTGCGTCGAGACACCTTCCTGATCGGGAATATGAGCGACGACGTCCTTCAAAAAGTCGAATTGTTCGATAATCTGTACGGTTTGCTTCAAGTGGGTTGGAGAGACACGTTTTGAGTTTTGTCTCATAGCTTGCATCATAGTCGCTTCGCATAAAGATTTGATAAATAGTTCTAAAGCTTTAGCTAATTGAAACTAATTAATGAAAACTACAGAGAATTGGGAATTGAAGATAATTTTACAAATTAGTACAGGAGTAGCTTGAGACATTTTGCCAACATCTTCATCAGCTTGCATAATTTTCTTAATTCTAGCCTAAATAAAAAATACCTCATTATTTAATATATATGTCCAATTTATAATATTTAAAAATAAAATGATACCCAAACCAGTATCAATTCATATAAAATTTTGACTTACAACAGGAAATTTAGTCTGGTATTTCTTTTTCATTTTTGATATCGATAAATTGATAATTTAAATATTATCCAATTAATTAAAAAAGCTACCAATGATAATTAAAATGACTAGTTATTATATATTTCGTTGAATAAAATTCTCAAAGTCCAAATTCTTTCGTTTGAACACAGTATTGAACTAATTTTTTATTTGTAAAAATTTCATATTGTTTTGGTAAATGGTGATTATTTAAATTAAATAATTCAAATGAAATTTCCCATAAATATTTATCAAAATTTTAAAAATTTCATGAAATTTTTATTAATTAATAAATTACATATATAAATTTATAAAATAAGTTAATCTATTGAAATAAAAAAAGGAAAAAGATTAAGACTCAGGAGTTACCATTAATCCTCATGGAGAGGCTCGGTACAGGCCTGAGTAATAACTGCATCATCAACATTCTAACCTTTCTATTTGGTGAGAGTCAAATTATAGATCTTCCGAATGTAATGAAGTGTTTCCCCACTACACTAAATCTTCATAATCTTAAATCTTGAAAATTTCCTTCTTTTTAGTAAATTAAAGCACCCATAATTATAATTCATAGAATTGGAATTAATAAATTTTAATTGGATGTCAATTTATTCAGTTCTGTGAACGAAATCATTAATCAAATAAAGCAACCAAATAAAAATATATAAAATATTTCATTGACTATTCGATTATTCACATTGGATTCAGCATATAAAAAACTAAACAGATTTTAAAATGCTACCCAAATCTAAAAAGAATAAAGATTTGTAAGCTGGAAATGCCGAAACTCTTCAAGCCGTTTTAATAACTGACAGTTTCGATGAAAAATTCCATCCTTTAACTCAGGATACCCCAAGATGTCTCCTTCCTTTGTGCAACATTCCTTTGATCGAATACCCTTTAGAGAGTTTGGCTCGTTCTGGAGTTACTGAAGTATTTGAGATTTGCTATGCTGGATCCCAAAAAATCAAGAATTATTTAGTAAATTTTAGATAGAGTCAGCTTGATCCCATGATTAAAGTCACTCCTATTATTGCTAATCAGTTGGCTTCGGTTGGTAACGCTTTGAGAGCATCGGATAGTCACTCCGTGATTGATTCTGATTTTATTTTGATTCATGGTGACATCGTTTTCAATGTGGATTTAAAACCTATTGTCCAAGGGCATATCAAGCGCAAGGAAACTGATAAGCATGCTATAATGACTATGCTCATCAGAGAAGATAGTGAAGATCATCCCTCGTGTACCGCTGATCATCAGCCCATATTTGCATTGGATTCCAAGACCAATCAATACTTCTACTACGAAAAGAATCTCAAATACCCCCCAACACATCTCCATCCGAGTTGCTGAAGAGAGCTTGGGCGCTAAGAAGCAATCTGATTTGGTGATTAGATACGACTTGACCAATTGCTTCATCGACATTTGTTCCATCGAGGTGCCAGCTCTTTTGACTGAAAACTTCGATTACCACCAACTGAGAACCGATTTTGTTCAAGATATCTTAACCTCCGACTTGCTTGGCAACTCTTTCTACTGCCACATTCTCGACAAACAGTACGCTGCTAAGGTCAATGGTCCCCAAATTTATGAAGCTGTATCTCAAAGCATTATTTCCAGATGGACTTACCCTCTTGTTCTTGATGCCAACTTTACCTGGGAAACCAACTACGTCTACCATCGCAAGCAAATTTACATTAATGAAAATGTTCAAATCGATCCTTCATCCGTATTGAGTCAAGGTGTAATTGTTGGTAAGAACACCATCATTGAAGTCAACTGTAGCATCAGAAACACTGTCATTGGCGACAACTGCCACGTCAAAGCTGGATCAGTTCTGAACCGTGCTTATTTGTTCTCCAACGTTGTTTTGGAAGAAGGCGCTACCATTAGTAGATCTATCATTGGCAACAATACCAAAGTGCTCTCCCACACCAGCGTCCAATTGGGATGTATTCTCGGCGAGAATGTCATCATAGGTCCCGATGTATCCATTTCTAGCCATCTCAAATCGGAAAAAGCTGAATGCGAACTTGCCGCTAAATTAAGTGCTTCCACTAATGCCTCCATCTGGCAAGATGGAATCTTTGAAGATGAGGACGAAGATCCCAAAGCCATTGCTCTCTTTTTGCTCAGTCAATTGCCCAGAAATACCAACGAACTCTACGAAAGCTTATAACTCCCCACGCCTGATGATTCCGACGATAAGAATGAGGGTGATGACGAAGGTGTCGACAGTTTCGAAACCGAAGTGGCCACCACCCTCCGAAGAAACTTGGAAGAGAATCACGAAGCGGATCTTTCCATCATTGAATTGAATTCCCTCAGAGTGTCCTTCAACGCTACATTCGACCAAGTCCGAGAATGCATCATCCATTTTGTTCTTAAACAACTGTCCCCCGAGACTACATCCGCCCAAGTTCAACAAATCTTCACCAGATGGTCACCCGTCATTCGCAAGTTCATTTTCGACGCCTCCGACCAATTGTATGTACTCGAAGTCGTCGAAGAGTACCTATTCAACCACTCTGACCTCCACAAGCTCTTCTTCAGCATTTTGAGGTACTGCTATGACTTGGATATCTTCGAGGAAGAAGTGATTACCGAATAGCATAATGACGAACCCCCGAATCCAACTCTAAAAGGTATATCAAACTCAGAAAAGTTTCTCAGCGTTTCGTCACCTGGTTTCAAGAAGCTGAGGAAGACTCTGATGTGGATGAAGATAGTGATGATGAATAAGCTACGAAATATTTAAGAATTCATTTGAAATATTGTTTTTTAGTAAAAAAATTTATCTTCATCAACTATTAACCAATAAAATATTCTTAAATTTTAAATAAAATTTAATAATTCAATATTTATTTCCAATAAATATACTTAAGCAATTATCACAACTTACCAAACTCTACACTCTTGAGCCATCTTATAAAACACATTCAGCATTTTGGTGCCTTGATCAAATTTCAAATATTGATTCTTTAGTCCAAGTCCCAGTACCAATCTCCTCGTCTCTTTGGGATTCTGTCTCTTAATAAAGTTGATGAGTTGACTGCTGAACAATTCCACAATATGCGAACGATTGTCAGCACTGTAACCCAGTAAGAAATTGGTCGTGGATGCGATCATTTCGTCATTTATAGGGATTTGAGGTTGTTGGTAATCGAGTGTCGTCTCTACCTATGATATTGTGAATCATCATGAATCACAAGGATATTTAATAAACTTACCAATTGACCGACCTTACCCAACTGACTAATAATCATCACAATGGAATTATTAAAACCCATACATGCCATTTCCAACTTTTCATTTTCGAATTCGAAATCAAAGTTTTTTACTTGGATTGGGAAATTGTCTGAAGTGTTCATTTTCAATATTTTGCTATTTATTATTTACTATATTTTTTAGAGGAATGATTTTTAAATCGTCATTATTTAGGATTTTGGAAATTTAATGACGATTTTTGGGATAAAATATTATGGGTTCAAAAGATAATGATATCATCATTATTGTTCAAATTCCTTAATAGAATCAAATTATATATTTAAATTGTTAATAAATAATTATTCCAATGCAGTTTATTAATATAAAATGATAAAAACATCATATATATGAACATATTAAATATACAAAAACTAATGATTATTTTATTTAATAAAAATATGACTTATTAATTATTATTAAATATTTTTTATTTCAATGTAAACACCAATAAAATATCAAAATTCCTAATCAATACATATAATAACATAGTCGCATTAATAAAATTTCCTCAATTCAATTACATTTAACGAATGTGTCTTAATTAAAGACCATCAACTTTCAAAAATTATTGAATCATCAAAATAATAATATAAACGAATTATAATAATTGATTCTCTATAAAAATCTAATTATCAAATGGTAATAATAAATATCTTAAAAATGGAATAAAAAATAATTGAAAAATTCTAGACTGAGACGAAAATTACTTGTAAAGATATATTTGAAAGAGGTAAATTAATTGGTCATTATAAACCAATTTTCAACTTAATGATAATCCCTAAAGCTCACTCCAACGTTATTCGGTCCATAACGGTAAGGGGATCGGAATTGATCACTGGTTCCGTCGACCAAAAGGTGAGAACTTGGTAAGTTATTTCTTAATATTGATATGATGGAATACTGATTAAAATTGGAAAGGGATTTGGAAACCAATACACCTTACGAATTTCCCGAAATTCACCAATTGGGAATTGTTTCTTTAGAGATTTGTGGAAATAGTAAAATACCATATTAAATATTAATTGTATTTTAATTTAATGAGAATAATAGTTGCATGTTCTATATCTCTAGATGGATTGCTAGTAGTTTACAATTGGACTACCAAAGAGATATTAAGTTCCAAATCCATCGATTCAGGTAATTCTGAAATTTTTTAATATATTTGATAAATATTGATATTTTGGTGAATAGGTTGGAGATGTCAAATCAATCCCAAAACTCAAGTAATCGCTGTTGGTTGTCAAAATGGACAAATATTTATGTTCAATTCCCAAAATTTGGATCAATTATTTAATGTTAGTACTTTTGGTGGTTGCATTATGTCTCTAAATTTTGTGAGTTGATTATTATTTCAATTCTTTGACTTATTAATTGGATTATTAGAGCATATCGGGTGTTTATTTCGCTGTCGGTACTAATACTGGTGAAGTTTACGTTTTTGAATTGGAATCCGGTCGTTTGTTTAGGAAATTCCAATGTAATTTTTATTTTAATATCATTATTTAATTTATAATTGATTTCTCTATTTGCACATTCTATGCCAGTAAGGACCGTAACATTCACCCAAGATGACGTCATGTTATTCTCTGGATCTGACGATTCCAGAATCAATTTATTTAATGTGAGTCATGGTCACTTGACAGCTACCTTTACAGGTCATACCTCATGGGTCACTTCCGTAGTACCACATCCCGAGCAACCTCTCTTAGCCTCCTCATCAGTTGACGGCACTGTTCGAGTATGGGATTTAGTTACCAAAAAGTGTCAAGATATCTTCGATCATCCAAATGACCCAGCTTGGGATTTAAGTTGGTGTCCTGCCTTAAGTTATCTCTGCTCTGCAACTGAAGCAGGTAATATAAGAATCTTCCTGTTATTAAATTAAAAAAATTGAAAAAAACACAGTTGGATTTATTTATTATATTTGTTTTCTTGGATTTAAAATTGAATTATATTGGAATATTTTATTTTATTATTTAACTATTTATCATATATTGATTTATAATAATTTTAATGATTAAATCTATCACTTTTCAATATAATCAGTCCTCTTGCTATTTTTTGATTCTATTGTTATTTTTATTCATTATTTCTTAATCATGAAATATAATTTACATTATTCATACTCCTAAATATTTCAAGTTGAACAAAAATTAGTATACATTATTATAATAGAAATGGTTTTTGAATTATTTTACAGTTTTGAATTTTTGCTCTTTTTAAGTAAAATTTATTTATAATTCTAACTACCTAAATATTTCAAAAAATCAGTAACAATTCCTAACATATTTTTCAATATTTAATTAAATCATATCAAGTGAAAAAATAAATTAATTTTGATTCAATTTTTATTTAATTTTCATCAAATCTAAATGAATTTCGATTTTAATTTGATAAAAATTAAATAAAATTGAATTAAAATTAATTGAATAATCATTATATAAATGATTCATATCCTCACTGTTTTAATCATATAATTAAATTTTATGAGTATTTGTATGAAATTTACCTTGAATTTCTTTTTTTATGAATTCAATCAAATTCATCATTTAAATTTAATATTAATTTTATATGAATTTATAATTATGGGATTAGATTTTGCTATTATTTATGTGAATACTCCTTATAGATTTGCCAAGTAAATTATTCAATTCCTTGAGAATTTATTATGTAATTGCTAATATCAAATATATTAATCATTATTTAAATTCCAGATATTTAGCTGTCGAATTAGAATATTGAATTGATCATTTTTGCTACTTGGAATACCATAAAAATAACCCAAATTAGAGTTATCCTGATTAATTGAAAGTTCATTGGTATATACTAATAAAAATCTTTATTTAATATAAATAAAGAATATGATTGGTTTCATTTTGGATGATAGTTAAATAATTATGTACGAATAAATAAAATAAATATAACTGCATCAATAACTGATATCAAAAAAGATCATTATTTGTTTGTTGAATCAAAATAAACATTTTTCAATCGAAACTTTAATAAAATTATGAAAGAGATTAAACAGCTCTTCTGAAAGTACGACCAGTAGCTGTCTTCTTCTCTTGATTAGCTTTCTCAGGTTTAGCACGTGTAAGTACCTTCAAAAATTCAGCAACTCTAGCTCTCATACGTGAGTGCATATAAGCTTTAGAGCATTTGATATGGTAGTGAAGATAATCTCTGAATAATTGAATTAAATTGATAGTTTTTTCTTCATTTTCTTCAGATTGATAGTGTCTGGGCTCGAGAACGAAGGTAACATAACCAATATCCTTTCCTTCAATTAATCCTTTGGCACCTTTAAGTTCACCAGGGGGATCACGGTTGGAATAGATCACTTGAGGAGCATTTTGAATAGCAGGTTGACGACGAGCATCGACAAATTCCTAAAGAATCAGTATCAATAATTATTCAATTTTTTAAATAGTACTACTATTCAGCTTACTTGCAAGAAAACTTTACCAAAAATTCTATCCATTTCTTCCTTAAAGGTAACGGTAAAAATAACAGTAACACGATCGGCTTGAGCATGAACGTAAATAGCTTCACCTTCGCGATAATTAACAACCATAGGAGGCGAGTTAACTTGACCAGTTTTCTGATTTTTAAAAGCCAAAACAAAAGGAGCTGATAAAGTGTGACGTTTTAATTGGCCCAATTCGACAAGTAAAGTATCCAAATCCTCAGGAAGATTATTCAAATCGAACTTTAAAGTTAAATCGAATTGGGGTTCGGGAGTATCCAACCAAAAATTCGAGTATTTAGCTTTTAAAATGCTTTCTACGTCATATTCTTTAAGCTGATTGTAACATGCCCATCTCATAGATAATAAAACTTCATCAACGGTTTCAGGTGTACTAATTTGATAGGATACTCCATCAAAATCAACTAGATTATGAAATAACTTTTCACGTTTTTCACTATTTTGATTGAATTGAAGTCAGATTAAGAATTCAGAATTAAATTATTAAAGTTTATTTATAGGAAGATTATTAACTTACGCTTTGAAAATATTTTTTAAAGTATCTTGTAATAATTGATTGTTAGATTCTAATAAGATCATAATTGAATTAAATATTCTTTATTGAGTTAAATTTAACAATTAATCAACGCAATTTGAATATGATGTAAATTGAATTCAATCAATTGGAAATTATGGTTTAAATTAATGTGACTATAAATTGATTTTAAATTTGATACTGGTTGAATTGCTGGTTTTGTTTTCCTTGTGAGGTAAACATGAGAGATATTTAACAAAAAATATAGATTAAAAATACTGTGGAAGGTATTTGAATAATAATAAATAGAAATTATCAATTCATGAACTTAAACTCCTTTATCTTGATTTGAGCATTTTCGTATGACAAAAACTACTACTTAACATTAAAATTCAATTTAAATTGATTGACTACTTGATAAATATTTTAGACAATTCGCGTTTTTTTAATTACTATATCATTGTCTGTTAAAGTGTTTTATTTTCTTCTAGCAAATATATACCTGCTGTGAAAAATTTCATTTCTAACATCTATTAGAGTTATCTTTAATTACAACTGTATTGAATATTTACAGTTGATAGTGATGTGCTAATTGGATTATTGAATTCAATTAAATATAAAATATTTTAATAATTTGAATAAATCAATATTCAATTGAAGTAAAGTCGTAATATATGTTATATATAAAATTAAAGCAGCCCAACTCATATTATGCAATAGTTCAAAAAGTAAATTCTATAATTTCAATTTTTAATTTAATAAAACATAAAAAGCTAGAGTAAAAGCAATATTAATTTTGTAACTAGTAACTTACTCTTTCTCAATAATATAACTTTATACTAATTGTAATTGCTTAACTTCTTTATCAGTTTTTCATAATTCATCTTCAAAATTTAACATAAGATTTTAAAACACAAAGTTGAAAGATTATCAAATCTTTTTCTCCAAATTTTATCCTGTAACTCATAACAATAATCATAACCACATGGATCCATATCTGGAGAGTAATAAAGAAAGAATAATAATGATCAATTTTTTTAGATAAAAAATTGCTGGATAATTATTTATATGGCTTTATTATATAAAATATAAATTTTCTTTAATTGAATTTTTTTAATACATGTCAATAATAATTGCTTCCAATAAAATCATATTGATTTTACCATAATTATCTATTTTTCTAGTAATAATTAATAGAATAAGATATTATTAATATCTATATTAAATATTAAAATTTATTAATTTAAATAATTTTTGTTTTGTTATTTATATATATTACTTGAGTATTTTTATATAAGCACTCCTTTTATACATCAACCTATAAAAATGAGTTATAAATTTATATATTTTTATTATAAAAAAATTACACTTAATATATTTATCTTTTGTTTTTTTAATTTCCTTAAGTTTATTAAATATAAAATTAATTAATTTTTTATATCAAAAAAATTAATCTTGTTTTAAGTTTTTTAATAAATTTTTAAAGCTTATTTAAATATTTTACTGATGGGAAAGCTTTAATTACTTTTTTTAACTAATTCTAAAAATATTTAATTAAATTAGAATTAAAATTAAAAGATTAAAAAACTATCTTATAATTATTATTTTTTTATTTATAGATTATTTGATAATAAAAATGATAATGAAATAAAAGATATTATTTTAAAAAAATATCTAATTTATTTAACTTATATTATTTAATAGTTTTTTCATTTATTATTTAAAATATTATAATATATTTTAATATATTTTAATATTAATTTCCTTATTAATTTGAAAAATACCTTATATTTAAAGATAATATATATCCTTAAATTATAATTAATATATTATTATATTTTTTGGTTAAAATAATATAATAATTATAAACTATTTTTTTGTCTTTTTTATAATATTAGGTTATTTTATTAAATTTATTAAATTATACTTTTATTTTATTAAATTAAATAATTTATTTTAAATAACTTTAATTTAATATTAATAATAATATTTAGATT
>JNEM01011839.1:0-24494 GCA_000697335.1 Conidiobolus incongruus B7586 | reverse complement strand
AATATTAAATAATCAAACAAAGTTTAGATTTTAATATATATAATAAATTTATATATATTATATTAATAATATTTCAACTAAAATAAAAGAGTGCTTTTTAATTTATATTTTTTATATTAATAACAAAAAAAATAATAATAAAAATTATTTAAATTTTGATTAAATTATAAATATTATCCTATTTAGATTTAAAATAAAAAATCTAATAATAAGTGGTAATTTTAAATAATATATTATCTCTATAAGTCATTTATTAATTTTAATTATTTTTAAAGGATTTATATTTAAATTTTAATAATAAAATACTAAAAAAAATTTGATGATCACTATTTAATTTATAAATAACTAAACTTAATGATAAAATTTGAATAAAAATATTATAATGAAAAAATAATTATAAATAAATATATAATTTCAACATAGATATTCTTTTATAAATTTTTTATATTTATTTTATAACACTAACAAAATGTTTGACAAGTCAAAAATTAAAAAATTTGACTTTTCTTTCTTTCCTAACTGATGTTAACAATTTATTTATATTGTTAAAATTTGAAATAATCATCTTATTTTTTGCTCAACACCCTGTAAATTATAAATTCAGTGGTTTGGATGATTGATAAAATGAAATTTAGTACCTAGGATAGTGTTGATCGATCAAATTTACACTGGGAAATCGAAATGATAGATATATCCTATAATGTAATCAAATATAAAAACATTAATGGTTATATTCAACAAATTTATCAATGATCTAAATTAATATTTCAAAAAATATATTTTAAAATAAATTATACTCCATATAAAATGAATATTAATAGTAACAACGAGTCGATATTAGTGTTAATCTATTGGTGATAATCCTGTACTTAATTAACATTTGATTATTTGTTTATATGATATTGATAATGAAAAAAGGTTTATTGATTAATTAAATATGTCAACAATGGAAATTTTAAAGTGTTAATAAACTAATTAGGGTGATCATGGGGAGTGACAATCCGTACTGGATCCAAACTTGAGTTTGGTACCCATTGGACGTGTGGTTAGGTCCAGATGCCGTATTATTACTCTTGCCAGTCACATTATTCTTTTCGTGGTTGGGGTCGAAGCAGAAGCTGGTGTCAAAAAATTGGTTCAGGGTGTATTTTGATGTTGTGTTGTGTTCTTCAGGTGATGTCAAGCTGAAATTATTGGGTATATTCATAAATTGTAGATAAGTATATACATCTCTATAGCAGCTAACACTGCAGTCAAAGAATGTGGTTAAGGTAGAATTTAAATGACATTTGGAATAACATTCCACTGTACTGTCTGCAATATTAGTTGGTATACGAGCGTTGTCTATATAACACTTTTTATAAGCATTCAAAGATTCTGTAAAGCATTGGCTGCATGCTGTCGAATTCCCACACATTTGGCAGCTGTTTAGCGATGGGGTGATGCAAGGTGCTTCGTGATCTGTCATCCTCCAATACGATTCAACAAGCTCTTTAGATGCTCCTGCTTTTGTGAATTCACACCCAAATTTACATTGGCTGGAAGTTGGACCACATGTAGTACATTTGGTACATTCTGGTGATGTATAATTGTGCATTAATGTACTCAATGGAGGATGATAGTTTGATGTACCACTAACATTAATACCTAAAGAAGCTGGATCAGTAGGAGGCGTTGGATATGCTTTAGGACCCTGAACATTCTGTAGCGCGCGACACGCTTCTGGATTGTATTCCCCATAATGGTCACACATTTGAAATAAAAAACTCTGGGATTGAACACTCAATACAACTGTTAAAAGGTATAATACTTTCATGATAACTAAAAACAAAATAAAAATATTTTGATGAAAGTCCAGTCTTATATACACACTAACCCAATTCACAAAATTACCAAATTTGAAGGAAAATGTGGGGATTTATTGAGATAGAGTTTAGAATTCACACTAGTCTCACTCATTTCAACCTCATTAAAATCCAATTTCTAACTTTTTACCCTCACTTTCAAATAATGTAATTGATGTATTAGTTTATTACAATACAAGAATATATCGAGATGTGTTGTTAGCTTAAGGTTAATATGCTAATATTTTATAATGCTGAAAATACTCTATTCACCAAGAATAAATGACTGCAACACTTTATTATAAATTATAAAATGAAAACCATCTTACCACTGAATTTGCAATAATGAAAATCTTCAAAATAACAACCATTATAATAATTCAATATCTAATCCTAGCGCAGCTTTTAAATTGTTGAGAGATTTACGATTTATGAAATTCATGCTCAATTGAATTTGATATAACTCTATTTATACTAATTCATTATTTATAAGATTCAGTGTTTTTTGTTATTAGATTTCAAAAGGAATTAAGGTTCTATTGGTTTTAAACATTAATTTTTTTATTCTTAGCACGTTAGTTTGAGTTTTATTGAAGTTTTAATTAATTTGATTCATACCCATATATTTCACCAATATATATATATATTTTTGAAGTCTCAGATAACATATATCTGGCTTCATTATATAATTTATTTTGTTTATTTCATAAATTAAAAGACGTTCAAATATTTTATTTATTGTGATAAAGAACCATATAACGATATAGCATTGGTGAATGGCATGCTATTAGAAAAAATAATAATATCCTCTAATTGAAGAATTAATTAAATTATATATGTACTTTTAATTTCAGAATTTTAATATCTATCTAATATAATATCAATTTCTTAAATGTTATTATTCAATACTTAATATGATTAAAGTATAGATTTAAAATTAAAATTCTAATCATTTAAAATTCAGAAAGGGTCCGGCAATCCCACAACTTGGTTGCTATATCGATAGTTATAAATTTATTCCCGCCCTAACAAATCAATTTCAAAGTCTATAGAAAAAAACTATTTAATAATTAAAATTTTTAATATAATGTCACTATATTTAAAACTAGCTAGAAATCAGTCAATTAATCACATAACAAAAAGGGTTACATATAATGCTTTACAGAGATTTAATACATTATCCAGATTTCAATTTTCTAACGATGTCGATTCAATAAGTATTAAGGAACAAAAACTTAATTTACCAGAGCAGTATTCTAGTATTATGACGGAGGAAGAGGAAAATCGATTACTATTGAAAATGAAAGAGAACAAAGTAAGCATTAGTTTAACAATAAAATTCAACTTAATTAATTTATTTAGGAAACTGAAAAATTAGAGGAAGAAACCATAGCAGATCTTTATAAAGAATTATCTAAACCTTTGAAGCCTATAACTATTGAAAATACTTCTAATAAAATTCAAGGCTTGATAGAGAGATTAAAGACTCAGGATACCAATCTAGATATTGATAATAACGATCCATTAAATATTGGTAAAGAGATGGTGGAATCTAGTGCAGGAGTTAAGTCAGTATCATTGAAATATTTAAATGAATTACTCTATGTCAATTCATTTGGTGGTAGATTACCACAAGCTTTGGAAGTGGTGAGATTGATGGAGGAGATGGGATATAAACCTAATGAGAGGACGTATTGCTATCTGATGAAAGCTTACATCAATGAAAAAGATTTGCCCAAAGCAATTGAAGTGTTTAAAGCTATTGGTCAAGCTAACTTAGAGTATTCTATCTTTAGCTATAACAGCTTGATAACGGCTTATTTAGAATCCCACCGTATTTTAGATGCATTGGACGTTTTTTATAAGTTGAGATCATCCAGTATAAGACCTAACACTAATACCTTTAATTTACTTATCAAGGGATGCAACGATGCCAAGATGTATAAGAAGAGTTGGGAATTATTCGATTATATGCGTTTGGAAATTTCTCAGCCTGACGTGGTTTTATACTCCCAAATGATTAAAGCTTGTGTAATTAATGAAGAAACGGAAAGAGCTTTGGATTTGTATCAAGAGATGCAAGAAGCCAGCATTTTACCTACTCAAGTCACTTTGAATACCTTGATATCAGCATGCGCTACTAGACCCGATTATTATCGAGAAGCTTTCAAATTGACCAAGCAAATGATTCAAGACTATGGCTACACTCCTGATAAATACACCTACTCTGCTCTCTTGCACGCAGCGATGAAGGCTAAAGATTTGGACAGAACTCGAAAGATTTTGTTAAAGATTTTTGAATCTGAAGATATTCAAATTCAAAATAATCCCATTCTACTGAATATTGCTATCCTTAGTTACAGTTCTACTATTAGACCTGCTAAATTGACATCATCTCAAATTAAGGCTAGATTGGACTCTGAGATTTCTGCTGATGATTCAACTACTGAACTTACAATTTCCGACCTCAAAACTTTATTGAAAAATCCATACCCATCTAAAATCTCTGACAAATCTTTAGAAGTTGAACTCCTATTCAAATCAGCTTTCCAGCAACTTGACAAAAATCACAAACCTGAAGATTTACACCACCTCGTTACAAGTTATCTCACCTTCTACACAAATGCTAACAATCTCCAGAAATCCACTCAAATATTTGAAGACATTTCGTCCAAATATGGATTGGAGCCCAACAGATTTCAATATGATCTCATGTTTCAAATTTTATTCAGATTTCATCAGGAAGATAAAGCTATTCAGCTATGGGAGAGATTTAACACTTGGTACAACCAACAATTAGAACTTATTAAAGACAAATCCAGATCGGAACAAATCCATCATCTCAAAACTATAGGAGCAACCCATGCCGAAGTTTACGACCTGTATACCGTGATGATCAATGGTATGGCTAAGTGTCTCCGTCTCGATATTGCCTTCGACATTCTAATCGCACTACAGAAGCAAGCTCAATTCCAATCCAAACTCAAACTCCGCGACTTCAAAACGCTCTACTACAGAATTTACCAATATGGAGATCAGGAAATGATGCTCAAACTATATGAACTAGTACCGTCTAATCAGCACTCTTTGGAAAAATCCAAAATGAAATTAATGACAAAGTGGAAGGGAAAGATTTCCAAACATCAGCGGTTTAGTAACCGACATTTGAACTGGGATATTGAAGAGAATGAGAGATATCAAAAGATTTAGTTTGATAAATTATAAAAAGTGTTATTTATTTAATAATAAAATTTTTTGTCGATATAAGAATTGAATTGTTGGTTTAGATTGGATTGGATTTAACAATTGTTATAAATTATATCAGATTGGTTTATGTAGTAATTGAATTAAAAGGAACCCAAAGTCAATATACTTTTATTAAAACTTGTTGTAGAACACATAGAATTGCAGACGTATTTTATATAGGACCATGTTAAATTATTTCCTTGGATAACTCTTCAATTCAACTTCAAGGTTTATTGATTACACTTTTCAATACATTGATTCAGGTTGAATGTATTTTTATTAAACCTTTGACAGTTGACAATGTATTGTGTTCAATAATTTGGATTTTCAGCATGATCGAGTATATACTGAATTTATATTGTGCTT
The DNA here is from genome assembly GCA_000697335.1 of Conidiobolus incongruus B7586. Classification (NCBI taxonomy): domain Eukaryota; kingdom Fungi; phylum Entomophthoromycota; class Entomophthoromycetes; order Entomophthorales; family Conidiobolaceae; genus Conidiobolus; species Conidiobolus incongruus. The sequence continues at coordinate 19,038 of JNEM01011839.1, read as the reverse complement.
AGGGTGGACTACACTATTCAATACATCCTTTTGACGGTGTTTTAGATAGTGAAGTTGCAGTGGGAGTGTGAGTAGCAGGTGATGGAATTGAATGTGAACACTCATCTACACATTTGTTAAAACTGGTACTCTCATCATTGACAACTTGACAATCAGCATTGCAATGAGTTATACTATTTTGATTTTCAGAAGGATTAGTCATTCAATGGGAGCGACACTTCACATCAAAAGGACTGCATTCTTTAATATATTTTTCAATGGGTGCTTAAGGTGGGGTAATTTTGTAAAAAATATAATTTTCACCTATATAACTTATTATTCATACATTTTAATTTCAAAATATTTGATCTATCTGATACACTTTAATAATATTCTATCTTGATATAATATAAGTAATTTTGAATTGATCACAGAAGCTTATAATTCTATGTCAGACAATTGGAATAACTGGAATAATTGGAATAAATCATGATATATATTTTATGATATAATAATTAATTTAATCCATATCATTAATAATATTGGCAATATAATGGAGATAATTGAAATTATTCTATATCAAATATGAATTCATTTATTTTATTTATTAAATAATAATACATTATCAGTGTTTATTTTTAATTGATATTTGGATTTCGATGATATAATAAAATTGGATGGATATGATTGCGAATATATACAACTTATAATTTTTATCAATTTTACAATTAAATTATTGATATTAGCTTGAATATGATTCTAATTTTAGCTATACAATTTAAAATTAATAAGTGTATAAAAAGTCCTTGAGCATTAATAAATTCCACATAATATATTTAATAGATAATACATGAATATTATGAAATAGAATTTTTAAATTACAGCGATTATTAAAAATCTCAAAAATTATATACATATGTCAAGATGACAAAAATCAATTTATATTGACATATCTTTTGGTATAAATTAACAAATATTAACAAAATTATTCACAAATAATGTATTTAAGGATATTTAAAATAGATTTTAGTTAAAGTATATTAAGTAAATATTATTCTTTAATTCATTTATTTAATTGAATTTATTTTTTTTTAATTATAATTTGATATAATTACATAAATGAAATATTTAAAATAATTTTTAAAAAATTCAGACTAAATGAATAGAATCTACTTTGACTCTATACGATTGATTGATATTCCCTAAATTATTTCATTAATCAAGAAATAAATATATTATTACATTATATATATATATATTTCACTTGACCATTTATTAAGCCAATTTCAATTATTTATTCTACTTCAGTTAATAGTTATAAAAAATAGATTAATTCAAATAAAAAACAATATTGGATATGATGAGATTTTATGTTGGATTAAATCTCCATAAAAATTAGTAATGTTCTATGAGTCTAAATGATTTACATGAATGCTACTAAAGTCATTAATGAACCGAGTAAATAGGGTGGCATATGTACAAAATTAGCCATGACATCGGAACTTGATCCTGATGATGATGCAGTTTTGTTGGAACCTGTCTTGGAAGATGAACTGGAATTCGTTGTAGAGTTGGATGAAGTAGTATTATTAACTGGAGTGACTGATGAATCAAATATTGAAGTATATTGAAGAGTACATTGTTGAAGGCAGTCAGTGAGGTTGGCCGCATTGCTGGATGCGTTGTTTACCTTGAAACAGTCACCAACACACTGGATGTTTTGTTTTACTTCATCTTGCGTGGGATTTGGTACACGTACACATTTGGATTTACAATCTGTGTCTTCATATGCACATGCTGTAAGACATAGGTCAATAGGTGATAATGGTGCTGGTGCTGGTGCTAGTGCTAGTGCTGGTGCTGATGCAATTGGAGCCGGTGCTGGTGCTGGGGTAGGTGCTGGGGCAGGAGCTGGTGCTAGTGAACCAGCAGGAGCTGGAGCAGGCGCAGGCGGTGGAAATGAATTCTGTGGAACGGGCGGAGCTGGATCTTGTTGAGCCGCAGGTTCACACCTATTATTAGCACCATCTGTTTGGTGAGATTGATTATTACTCGAATTATCTGCAGGTAAAGAAACCGAAGCAGCATTCAAATTTTGGCCACCTATCTGAGATGTATTGCCAGCAGATCTCAAAGCGACAGCATTAGCTTTGGGGTGTTTTGCTTGTTGAGCATATTTAATATGAGTAGCACGTGGCGTGGTCGGAGCAATGTGCTGATTTTGAGCGTTTTGGGTATTTTGAATAGCAGCAATAAACTGCAATAGTAAGAGATGGGATACCAACAACTTCATGATGACTATTGAATAATGAAAAATGTATTAAATGAAAAAATTGATGTAAGATGTGGTAATGTAACAGATTGCAAGAAGTATATATATTCAGTATCAAACTTGAAACCTATCACCGTTGCAGGGTTTCAACTAAATTACATTGATGTCTATTTAAAATCCTGTTACATTTGTTTTTAAGATAAATCAGATCTTTCCAATCAATTTGAACACCAATGATTCTACCAATCAACCAGAGTTTCATATGACGCTACCCATTCGCATTTTTGCCAATTGAGTTTGATACCAATTACGTATAATATTGATAACTACCAAGTAATTAGCTACCAATTCGCTCATTTCACACTCTTAACTTTATTAACATCAGTTTCAAATTCAATATTCTGTCAAATAAATTTTCATTTTGTTTTTTGAATTAATATTTGATAAAACAATTATAAACAATTTGAAATGCTTATTGATTTTGATCAAATTCACCCTTATCAAAATCTGACCTCAGTTTCCTTTTTAGGTAAAATTTTATCAAATCATATTCCATCTTTACAAATAATTTTGAAAATTCATCAAAGATTAAATCGTTATTAGTATATATATTGAAATATATTCAATATTAACTCTAATATATATAATAAACCCCAACATTTAATTACTATAACATTAAATATCTTTTTACCAATACAAAGCATGGACAAATTTTTACCAAGAATACATGATTTTAGATAATTTCATTATGAAACTTAAATGATTACTTCTTAGTTAAAATCAGGTCAAAATTTGAAAAAAATTTTTATTCAAATTAATTACTATAAACATATGAAAAATAACACTATAATGTTGATTTCAGATTGATTTAGAAGTGTATCAATAAATATGAAGAATTAAATTGAATTCATATTCTAGTTAAAAAATTTAAATCCTTAACTTATTATTAATTGCAGCTATTTCTAAATATTAAAATGAATTATTCAAATTATATTTTGAACTTGATATTGCATTATGAATTGTAATTATTTAATTATTTTTGAATTAATTAAAACTATATTAAACATTTAAAAATATCCTTTAAGTCTTCAGTTCAATGTATTGAAGATGAATTAATACTTTTATATTAATGATTGATAAATAAAATAAAAACCATTATTATTATTTGATAAAATTAAATATTTAATCAAATTTTTATTAATATTTTAAATCTCCATATTTAAAAGGTAGTAACGTATGAGTCGTTTAGAAAGGTATCTCTTTTGAATATTATATTTTTGAACACCATTCCATTAAATAAAATTAACCCGATATCAAGTAAATTTATTATATTAGTAGGTATTATATATGGTTTCAAAATATAATATAAAAATGTGTATTGGTCTTATGAAATGGAATTATATACATCAATATCTAAATAATAATTAGAAAAAAAGCTAATCTACATAACAAATTTATTCAAATTAGAAAATTACTCTATTTATAATCACATGTATTAAATCTATTATTAAAATAGTGAAAAATTTAGATTTTCAAAAATAAATATAAATAATCAGTATTGGAACAATGTTTTTAAGTATAATAATACCAAACGAACTAAATTAATATTGATGAGAATTGAAATAGTTGTAAAATATAAATTAAAACATAAAATTATTGCTTGATTTAAGTTAGGGATATTCGAATTAATTTGGATTTTGATATTTCTATTCTTTTATTATTATTATTATTATTGTTATTATGCTTAAAAGATTAGATTTTGTTATTAATATTAAACAAATCAATATATGCTATTTGAATTATATTTACTCTTTTTATTGATTGTGTATTTGCAAATTATGCAATCATATTCATCACCAATTATGAATTCATTCTAATTTTCTTTGATACCAGTTAATAAATAATTCAATTAACTTTAAACATAATATTATATTCATAGTTTTTACTAATATCGTTATATTAATTAAATTTGGTATATATTATTGTGATACAGTTTGAGCATTATCGGATAATTTTTTTCAAAAAACGAATAGATGTTCTTGATGTTTAAAATTCATATATTGAATAAATAACTATATTATTGAATGATTATTAAGTGTTAATCTGATTATCCTTTAATAAAAAATTTAATTAACAACGTGATAATAATATAAAATCAAGTAATTAACAGATATGTACCCTTCCAATTGACCCATATGTTAACAACTGATTGGATCAAATTAAATTAAAATTCCCATAATTAATTATCTAGTCACAGGGATTCATTTATATTAATTGAATGGTATCCATTTAAAAATATATAATTCAGTAAAAATAATAAAATAAAAATCATATAATACTACTAATATAATAATCATGATCGATTTAATTATAACGGTAGCGGGTATCTATGGATGTTTTTTAACTTGGGGAATTTTTCAAGAACAGGTATCCACGACACCATATGGTAAAGAGCATAAAAAATTTCAATATTTCGTATTTTTAAATTTAGTTCAAAGTTTAATTACTTGCTTGGTCGCTTATATTTATGTTAAAATTATTAAGCAGAAGATCAGATTCAACGATTGGGGACTGATTGCTAAAATCAGTCAGGCTGCTATTACTCACGCTTTGGCTTCTCCTTTCGGTTATGCCAGTTTGAAGCATATTGATTACCCTACACTCATTCTTGGAAAGTCTTGTAAATTAGTTCCTGTCATGTTGATGAATATCGTACTCTACCAGAGAAAGTTTCCCCTTCACAAATATATTACGGTGTTCCTTGTAACAGTTGGTGTCTTTTTATTCATGATGGCTAAACCCTCCAAATCAGCACACCAAACTGAGAATAGTATTTGGGGTCTCACACTCTTACTCACCAATCTCTTACTCGACGGCGTGACCAACTCGACCCAAGATCAGATCTTCCGCCAGTTCAAGCTCAGTGGCCAGCAGATGATGTTCTATATGAATTTCTTTGGATTTTTTATCATGTTGCCCTATGTGCTCAACCCCTGGAATCCTGAACTAGTTCGAGGAATCCAATTCTGCCAGGAGAATCCCGCAGTCATCAAGGATATTCTCCTTTTCAGTTTGGCGGGCGCCTGCGGACAGTGCTTTATCTTCTACCTTTTGTCCCACTACGGTAGTTTGGTCTTAGTTACCGTTACAGTCACAAGAAAGATGTTCTCAATCATTATTTCCAATATTGTATATCAACATGATATCACCTTCAACCAGTGGCTATCTGTCTGTATTGTCTTCTGTGGGATCATTTTAGAAAGCGCCGTGAAGTTTATATCTCCTAAACCAGTTGAAAAACCAAAATCCGAATCTCAAGTTAATACAAATGCTAAAATGCCATTGAAAAAAGTTAAATAGTGCACTTATGAAAGAATAAATTAATAAAAATGCTATTAAACTTATATTTTATATTGAACATCTTGATTTCCTTTTTGGTCAATCCTATTAAATATATATTTTATTCAATGTATGCATTTGTTAAATGACTAGCATTTAGTTAATTATATTGATCAAATAAGGTTAGGATTAAATATAATGCAAATTCTATTAATTTAATAATATTTTATAAATCCGCTAACTTCAATTTTTATTTAACATATTATATTCAAAATAATATTAAGCTCCAACTGATTACATTATATAATATATTTTTTCATTAAATGAATCTTATAATTAACATAGTCAATAGACAATAAATTCAATACAAAATCCAAAGTAAATATATTAAAACTGAATAATCTTTATCACAAAAATTCCATCATCAGGTCACTAATGCTATTTTTAAGAAGATCAAATTAGGATAATTGCCAAACATTTAGCCCAATTTCAATGAATGTTTATTAAAAATTAATTGCCAATACGGCAATATTACTCAATTTTGGTATCATTATAGGCTAAAATTCATATTAAAGTTATTTTATAAAATTCAGTGTTAGATGATATATAATGTTTTTTGGAATATTATTAAACTATATTATATATTATATATTATCGTTAAATATTTTATTGGATTAATAAGTTAATTTTTTAATAATAATTCTTAAAATGAATATTATATCAATATATAATTTATCAAATAAAATTATAAATTATATTATTATATATTTTTAGCAATAATATTTAATTAAGATTATAATATAGTAAAATATTTCGGAATTTTTTTTAAAATCCATTTTTCAAATACTTGAATTTATACATTAAATTAAATGAGAATTCTTATATCCGACCGAACACAATATTTGCAGCAGATTCCTTATCAAATACCACTGAAAAAATGGCAGGGAATCAAGTTTATCCTAAAATTCGCCAACTGGTTAGAGAATAGCGGTTATAGTGCTACGTCAATAGGTTAACTATATTGGGTGATTAATTAAAGTTTATTAAATATTTTGAGAATTAGATTTGATGCTTTAAATGCTCTAATTTTAGGCCAGCAAAAGATGTTAGCTTTTGAATATTATTTTTAAGGTTTGTATTTTAAATAATGACTAGCGGTTGTGGCTTGATCTCGGTGAAGGGTTGTAAATCATCATGCTGATAGTGTTTTGGGGCTTGTGACAGAATTCGGGGTCAATAAAGTTGTTGTGTACAAGTTTTAATCTGCCTGAAGAGCCTGATTTCGACTGCATTGTATGATACACGTTTAATGTTTGCATCGTCGAGCTGGGATTTAGTGTTTTCGCTGACATAGATGCTTTTAATCTGGTTTGAGCGCGGTTGCGATACCGGTACCAAGCGAATATTAATAAGAGTAATAAAGATAAAATTAATACACCACAAATCGATCCTATTATAATATATCTGTTAGATCCAAAAAAGTCTGAGTTTGAACTTGAGCTTGAGTTTGAGTTTGAGCTTGAGCTTGGCGTTGAACCTAATCCCGGGCTTGGTATATGATTCCCCTCCTCCGATGGCACACATACATAAAGCTCACAATCACCACAGCCCTTCCCATACATTTGACATATCTCATTGGCAGAACAGGGCGGACAACCCTTGGTAGCTGGACACTTAGTACAATTCTCAAGCAATCCCATCAATCCAATTTCATTCACACCAATTTACCAAACACTATAAAATAAGTAAAATATTATAAAACCATTCCAATCAAGTGTATTTATATTAATTTAAATTTCAAATAATGGAAAGTGGCAAAAAACATATCAAAAAAAGTAAAATAGAGTAATCTAACAAAGTAACAACTTTGAAACTTTCTAATTTGGATAATATTGAGCTTAAGTGTGAAAATTAATAATCAAGTTGGCGCCACTGATTATGAAATTTAGTGAAATGCACTATTTTTCAATCAATTGGTGTTCAATATATTCATTGCTGTTGTCCACCTAGTCATTTATTTTGATATATGATATGTTTTAAAAGTGAATCAAGAATATATACAAAATACTTAATTAGTTGCTTCAAAACTAATATCAATCATCTACTATTATAAATAGTTAAGTATCAAAATATGTACGAATTTCCAATCCAATATCAAATAGAGGTTTACTACACCAACCCTTAGCCAATTGGCACTAATACCCAAATTTACTCAATTCAACACTCTAATAAATTAAATGTTTTTATATTCAATAGTTTGTGGTTGGTCATTATTATCATTTTTGAGTAATTTTTTATAAATTATAGTTTTGAATTTATTACTTATTATATATTAGTGTGTTAAATATAGATCAATTTTTAATAAAATTTTGAGAGTTTAAGGTGTTAAAACTGGTCATTTTAGTTTAATTATTTGCGGTATCAGTTATGTTGAAACTTCTTTGTATTAAAAAACACTAAAATCCGATATAAATTGTAACATCTTCAACTGTGCAAATACTATTATATGATACCAGGGATTATTGTCTGGAACATGGGGGAACTTATCAATTGAAATAAATAGCTAAAAGCAATATTATCCAATAATATTGATAATTTATAGAATACTTGAATATTTAATCATTTTATATAGATCTAAGAATTTAAAATATAATTAATACATTATTATTATTATCATGTATTCCAACTATTAAAAAAATAAATTCAATATAATCAGAAATTTACAAATTACCGATAAGTTAAACATCATTGCAAAGATTGTTAAATATTTTAAAAAAAAATATAAATAGATTGCAGAATAAAGTATTATTTACATATTCAATAAAAAAGTGCCGCTAGTTATAATATGCAGAAATTTATATATATTAAAATAAACAAATATTTTAGTAATTATAATAAATATTTTGTAAAAATTATGAATTTTAAAGCATATATCTTTGATATATAAGTATTATATTGAATATCTTGCATAAATCACGATGGGAAGTATAATTCCTGATTTATAATTATATTCAATTTTCATCATTGAGATAAAGTTCGTAATATATCGATATATGAGGTATTTTAGGCTAAATTACTATTGTTTATGCTAAGTTTAACTAAGTACGAACATGTGGCAATTGTTAAGCATGTCGACTTAGGTTTAACTATAATTTAAGTTAGTAAATTCTGTGTCAGTGGAAGTTTTAATATTTTAAATATTAATGAATATAATAACTATAAATCATATGATTATGTTAAATCCCCAAAATTTTGTAAATAATGAATTGAGTGCAATTCCTGATAACTTAGTTGAAATTATACTTGCTCTCATATCAACAATCTCAAGTTCATAATAGAATGAAGTTAATTTGGAAAAATTTTGACATTTTTTAGAATTAGAAAATTGGGGGTACATTAATTTCAACATTCAATTAATTTTGCATAAAATAATTAATTCAAGAATTGTTTAACAACAATTGATAATTTGTTTAATTTAAATATTTGATTATAAATTTAGAAGGTTTGGTATTTGATTATTTGGGTATTGGAAACGCTTATCGTTGTTTCTAATATTGAGTTTTTATTAATGAGTTATTTTGTCAAGTATAAAAAATATACCTTTTGAATATTTGAATATTTGAATATTTGAATATTTGAATATAATCAATTTTTTTTCAAATTGTATTCTATAAAATATATTAAAATTTCTATTTTAATATTGGATAAATACTTGATCCATTTTAATATTACTCATATGAAAAAATGCTGATGATCTAGTTAAGCGGTGTTTAAAATCAAGTTTAGAGGAAATAAATCTTATTATTCAGATTTATTAATTCGAAACATCAATAGAAAACTAAGCATATTAATAGATGCAACGGTTATAAAGAATATGAGAGTATAAGAATACATGGTAGAGGTTTGTAACTATAAACCTTTTCAGTTTATACAATATATACTGAACTTATTGTACCATTAATAATGTTTTAAAATAGCCAAATGGTTCCAATTTTGGCATTTTTTATGATAGAAAATGCTGGAAAATTTATGTTTGTAGACAATAATATTGGTTGTTCAATATAATGTATAAAATGCTCTTCTATTCCTAAAATAGAAATGTAAAGGGATAACTAGGAGCAATTAAAATTGAGGATAAATAAACACGTCCGATAATCAAGCTAAATAGGAGTCAAAATTTAAGGATAAATATGAACATTGGACCAGTTATCAGAATCAAAGCCTTTGTAGCAAGTGAATGTTGATGATTAAAAAAATTATCAGTGAAATCTAGACACATATATCTTAATTTTTGAATTAACTATACTTGAATTAAATTATTCTGTTAATAATATTTTGGAATTCAAGTATTTATCAATAGAACATCAAACATATTACCATAAATTGATTATACTAATTGGAATTAGATCCATTAAAATGAATTGATTGATATCAATATAAATAAAATTTATTAAATAAAGATTAAAAGAAAACAAATTAACTAAACTATTAACAAAAAGGGTGTTTCAAGGAGGAAAGGTTCCAAATTCAGAGTTGAAATTATGTATACAATAATTATTTGGAAATTTTCTTGATTTTACCTAATATTGAGGAGGGTAATTTGAGGACAGGTCGCTTGAATCCAGAACCTGCTTGCTCTAACTTTTCGTCAAGTTGAGTGAGAAGGGAAGATGCTGGAAGGGAATGGGAGAGTATCATTTGGCTCTGGTCGGATGTGGACATATCTGAAGTGTTCAGATCATTAGTAGCAGAGAAACCCGAGGATTCATCCAAATCAGTCATGTTATTAGTGTGGATATTGGATTGGGTTTTAGATCTGACGAATTTAGTAGGAGGTTTAGTAGGTATTCTGGAAGTAGAACGGTCGTGAGAAATGGAATTTCTACCAGGTCTAAACCCATTATCATCAGCATCTTTCGTTTTATGAATCGCATGATGTGATTGAGTAAAATGATTAATTTGGTTTTTAAATTCCTTGAAATTAGTTTTCAAGTTATTTGTATTTTTTAAATCCGAAGGAGAAGATTTGTTGGATGAAGATTGACTCACTCCTCCAGTTTCAGTGATAAAATACTTTGGACTCTCAACTAGATCAGTTGGGTCAGAGTGTCGATTACGTGAACTAGACAGGAGTTGAGGCTGAAGCGAATAGGATCTTGAATGGGGAGAAGCAGGCGAGCTAGGTGCTTTAAAGCGTAGTTGTTTATCATTAGAAGCAGCTTGACCTTCTAATAGTACACCTAAACTGGATACTATGTTTTGTGATTCGGCACTATGACTAGAAGGGGGCATAGATATATGGCTCTTTCCATTAATGTTGGGAGTAACTCTGAATTGCACAGAAGTAGATTTAGACGTTGATGAATTGCTAGAACCCATAGTGACTTCACTGAGAATATTTTGACATTCCGGATCTGTGGTCAAGCTATTGGGCCATTGATTAGGATTATTTAGAGGTAACGCAGGATCAGCTCCCTTTGATATTAAATACTTAACCATGGATATGTTGTTGGAACGAGCTGCGTGATGTAATACCGTTTTTTGATTGATTGGATTCAATTCATTGACATTGGCACCATTTTGAATCAATAATTCAGGTAATATATATAACTGACGATCTGAAACAGAGTTTTCATCATTCGAATTGAGTATTCTACTAAATAAAGCTAATTGTAGAGGGGAGACAGGTCCTGAATCAGATAATGAATAAGCATCATGGTCAGGATCAATATTACAAAAACTATTCACTACACCACCCAAAATAATATACTTAAATGCTGCAATTAAATCGTATTTAAAGCAAGCTTGATAGAGGGACTGAGTAGCATGGTAGTGCTCAGCAGGAACATTAACAAGATTTTTAAAAACATTCAAATCATCAATAGGGGGTAATGACCTGTCAACGAATTTGTGATCAATATACTTGGCTTTAACAAACTTTAGTTTTAACCCTCTATCATCAGAGATAATGGGTTTAACCCACTTCTCTCCGGATGGCTCTACAAATCCTTTGTTTTCATCCATGCAAGCTTCCCAGAATAGATTAGCTCGGCCATTACCAATGGATTCTATCATTGCAACTAAATCAGGAGTAAATGTTGTTACATCTAGAATTAAGGATCGAATTTTGGTAATATGAGTTCCCAAACTGCGATGTAATCCTGAACATTCTATACATAAAAGAATACCAAAGTTAATAGAGCACCAATCAGGGTTGGAAGAGTCACAATCCGCACAAATGTTATTTGATGGATCTATTTGTCGGAGCTTCTCAATTAGAGTAATTTGATGATTATCTGATTTTTCATCAACTTCAGCCTCACCTGAGTGTGAATTTTGAGTCGCTATTGTAGAAGTTGTACTTTTATGCTTGTGAGCATTATTCTTTTCCTTGAATCTAATATCGTCAGATGATCCAGTACCATTCCAAAGAGATTCAATCGAGTTTGATATACACGAGATCCAATTTAACATATCTTCTTCTGACATGGCTTGATATATTTTCTTGAACTTGGGTGTGACAATTTCAAAGCAAAATCGTCTACTAAGCTGACTTGCAACTCGAACAGTAGAAAATTGAAGTGAAATGGGCTCAGTATTGGATTCAAGCTGTCGCTTCCAATTACTATATTCATGGAGATATCCCCCGGATAGAACGCACCATTTCTTGTGGAAGGAATTATTGATTCCCAAATTTTTATCCAAAACATTAGAAGCACTGGATGTTTTGGAAGGTGTAAATAAAAAGCCTTCTCGTTTGCGACCAATAGCCAATGTAGTTTCTCGGTTACTCATTTGTAGATCTCGAATTCCTTTAAACTTTTGACTGGGATCTGGTTTTTGACTATCGAGTCCATTTGAATTCGAAATTGGGTTAGGGACATAAGATGATCTATAAACATTTAAATCGGTTTCACGAATCTCTGGAATCGAAGCATCAATTTCTTGCCTTTGTTTCTTCCTATCTTTACGTTGGAGCATCAAGATATGATTAGATTGTGAAATCTTTTTATCCAAGTCTAAGAGATTATCATGTAATCTGGCTAACGATCTATGTATATTGCTATAATGGGTATATTGTGTTTCGGAATAAATAGTAAATAAATTCAAAAGGTCTTGATCTTTTCCACCACCTCTTAGCTCTGATAAATAGTTAAAATAATCGAATCTACTCAATTCAAATATCCTTCGACGGTTATTATATTTAGCTTCAGAAAAATTTTGCTTATTATTCTTATTTTTTGCTGCAAGATATTTGTTTAAAAAGCTATAGAAATCGTCCGACGTTTGTTCAAAACTCTTTTTTTTACTTTCTGCTAGCTTGATATCGTGCTCATATAGATTGTTGAGAGGATCTAAGATTAATGATTGGAAGTTTTCCATCCAATGAGTTTCATATCCAGCAATAGATTCAGATGCTTCCCGTAGATATGTTGTTACCAGGGGACGTATAGCAGGTAAGGTACAAAGTGAGTTATGGAATTCAGATTCTGCAGACATAGCTGCCTTGCGGGTATCGATAACCTCTTGACCCAACTTAATCATTTTTTTGATATCCTGTTTAAAAGAAAAGATTTTCTTTTCCAGTTGTGATATTGTTGCTCTGAAGACAGGACCGTCTTCAGTACTATAATTTTCTATAACTAGATCTTCATCCTCAACAAAGTCTAAACTGGAAGGCATATGAGATAATGAGTCTATACTAGGAGGAGAAGGATTTGGTGTGATCCCAGGTAGTTGATTGAGTTGATCTTTATATTCGTTACTGGATTCTTCGCTTCCATTAGGGATTTTGTGGGAAGTTTCGTTTGAAGTAGTTTGGTTATTACTGAGAGATGATGCATGAGCATTATTATTATTATTTGCCTTGTTGATTAACTTAAGATTGGATGGTTGATTATATTGAAGATCTGATAAAATATGCGGAGTGGATGCTGATTTCCCTCTTGGGGAGGATATCTCAAGCAATGTTCTTCTTCTTGGTCGAGTTGGGGCTGCTTCAGTCCAAAATGCAAAACTTACCACAGGTAATACCCTGAAAGGTGGATTGATAGGAACTTTGATCAGCTGAAGATAAAATTAATAAAACAAATATCAAATTAATTATAATAACACCTTACTGTACAAAGATTTTTGTGACCAACAAACAGGCATGAAGGATTTGTTAAGTGATTCCAGTTCCAAGACCATTTGAATAAATTAGGTTTATTCTCAATTTGTGTAGGGTGAATGGGGTAGAGGTTTGGTAAAGTAAAATCCTAAGAAAATTGGTCAATATATTACTTTGATTATAAAATTAATTTATGGTAATACCTTATTATCATTCAAACAATTAACCCAACTATTTAAGGTTTCCTCTACACTTGGTTCGCTATCTGTGTGAAGTAAAAACCAATGATAATTATTGTGGATAGGGCAAATTGCATCTTTTTCGAGGTCTTGTTCATTTTCAGGACTTGGGTGAATAAAAGGCCTTTTGATGATTTCTTGAGGTTCAAGTCTTAATGTAATTATTATATCCAATTCTAATTCCAACCAATTTTGTGGTCTTATCTTGGGTAACATTTTACTTGGATTCACTCTATTAGTTGAGGATTGATCTACACAAAAAGTGAGAGGATCTTTGGAATTATTAGGAAATTCTAATATAGGTGAAGCATTAAGTGGAAATTTAGCAGTAAATGTCGGTGAATCATAGGATTGATAAAATTCTAAAGAATGTATGACATCCACTATTTTTAAAGAATTAGTAAATAGAATCAATTATATATTAATATTCTAACCTGAAGGTTCAAGTCTATTCCGATCAAGCCAACTTAAACTAGGTATTGAATTGGCCAATGGAGTATTGGGCGTTGAAGCTCCTGGAGAATCATTATTTAGCCTTGAAATTAAATTATCGTTGTGAATATTTTCAGTTGAGCTCGCTTTAAGAGAATTTATACTAGAAATATATTTAAGACTATGTTCAGAAGGTTTTCGTTTTGGAGGAATAGGAGGAACAGTATTGATTTCTAGTTGAGGAATTATTGGTTCAATATTTTGTTGAGTTTGATAAGTGATATTTGAATTAGTATTATTTTCTAAAATAAATTTAGTAACCAATATTTTTAATAAAATTTAGTATTGAATACCTTGAAAAGTGATATCTTTTAATGGATTTTTAGATTTCATCATGTATTCAAGTATATTAACTGAATATACTTTAGATTATTTATTTTGATGAATAATGATTAGATAATGATAGAAGACCAGTTCATAAATGTAATATTTTTAATAGTATTTAATGAATGTAAAAGAGTAATGTTTCATTGAGTAATCAATTGTTATATAAATTTGACTGATTGAATAATAATACTTGAAATTGGGAATTCGTGTGATGAGTAAATCTAGGCTTGTTAAATAATAAAATTCAATTAACAAAATCTCTATTATAAAAGAATCTCTAATAGGATAATTACATTAATTCTCAATTATTTGTATTTCATCTATATTGATATGATATTTTATTTATTTATATTTAAACAATAATATTTAGTACTCATTTTTTCCACTTTTATCTTACTAAATATAATTAGACACATTTTAATATATTTTGACCTATCCTTTTATTTAAATTGGGTAATTTGCGATAATAGATATTTTGGATTTTACAATAACAATCACTTATGAATATTAT
The DNA here is from genome assembly GCA_000697335.1 of Conidiobolus incongruus B7586. NCBI lineage: Eukaryota > Fungi > Entomophthoromycota > Entomophthoromycetes > Entomophthorales > Conidiobolaceae > Conidiobolus > Conidiobolus incongruus. The sequence continues at coordinate 3,769 of JNEM01011839.1, read as the reverse complement.
TTTTTAGAAATTGATTGTTAAATTGGATAAAATTTGATGAACTAATAGCGTATTTAAAAATAACACCATAAATTCAAGAGTTTACAATTCGCGTCACACATTTCAACAAAAATAGTGGAATCTATTGATTTGATTGGGTTTTTACATGAGAATTAAAATCTATTTATATTTAACCATTAAATCCCAATATTTAAAGAAAATCTGCTTATTTTTAATATCAGTTATCACTAGAATTGACAAGAATATATAAAATTTAATTGTTTTTAATAATATACGGGTATAAGAATACTTAAAATCTAGCTATATAAGGAATTTTATGGATATCATCATATGAAAGGTCTATTTCAGGGATTGATTTGTTTAATAGTAAACTAAATTGGAAATGAATAAATTGAGGTAAAAATTAAATTGACTGATTTTTGCATTCAAAAAGCAATTTAAGAGTTGAATTTTAAGGATAAGATCACTTCGTGATTCAAGATCATCCAAAAAGCATCCTGAAAGAGATTTAGATTACAAATTTTTCTCATAAAATATCGAAAAAGTATATTGACACTAGTATTTCCTAAATTCAACATTAGATTGCCAAATAAATAATACAATCTATTATTGAATCATACCCCTGTATTAAATTTATTCAATTATGCTATTATTATATTAGATAATAATAACAATTACTTATTTAATAGTTTTCTAATATTTATCAATTCATGATAACTAGTAAAATTCATTATTATATGTTGCAATAAAAAGTACCAAATTAATAAATTTTCAATGAAAAATAATTAAAATTAATTTTTCAATATTCATCTTATATATTTTTTATTTATTTTAACACTACACTACCAATGTTTGATTTTTAAAATAGTAATCAACTGTATTTTATTTATCAATTAATTGAGCTATGTATTTTGTCTTTAAATTACAATTACATATATTCCAAGTTAACCTGAAATTAATTATTATATTGATAAGATTTTGATTTGTGATTCGGGAGTAAACTCACCCATTGCAAGGAATCCTTTAAAAAGGTACAAAATATTAAGCTAACAGCTAAAATGATTAATAAAATATAAAAGAAAAAGTAAAGTTGAATGGTTTAATTATTCAATCTTATTAAAAGGAGGTATATAATATGGAATTTCTAGAATATCATAAGTTCTTAAGGTTAGGGGTTAGATTTTCCCCATCATTTAATATAAAATTTAATAAATTGATGAAATAACTATATTAAATTCTTTATTGTTACTCTAGATTTTAAGTAATGAGATTTTAAATTGAAAATAAATAAACAATTTAATATATAAATTATAAATATAAAACAATATTATAAAATGAATATACTCTTTTATTATGAATTATTTTGCTATATTTTTGGCAAATTATCAATAATTAAAAATAATAATTTTTATTAAAAACTAAAATATTATAATTTATAAACTAATTAAATTTTTTATATAAATTGCCAATCTTGGAAACTAATTTATTAATTTCTAAAAGTGATTATAGTTATATATGTTATAATTTAGTAAATATATTATATATAATAGCTTTTTTTAATTATTAAATTTTTTTACTTTAATTTTGTATATTTTGTAATTATTATGTAAAATAATATATTTATTTAAATTATTTTAAAACCATTAATTAATTTAAAAAATAAAAAAAATATTATATATTAATATTATTGTTTATTAATATTTTTAATATTCATTTATTAAAGACATTTATGCCTAATCCAATGCTATTTCTATTTAAACTAATCTCTAATTGTAATTATTAATGCAACCTCCATTTACACTTATGTTCTATTCTTATATATATCCTGAATTATATAATTATATGAATATAAATAACCTAAACAGACCTAAGACAAAAAAAGAGATGCGAATCTAAACTTGTTTTTATTTGATTTAACTTGAATAAACCTTGTCCCAGGAAAACACTAGTATATTTATAAATAAAATATTTATAGTTTAAAAATCATACAAAGTATTATTTTAGTTTAACTTATCAATTTATTTATATTTTAATCAAAAATTTCATAAAAAGATTAATAATTTATAATACAGAGTTTAGTTTTTATTATATTATAATAATTTTAATTAAATGTATTTACTCTAGTTTCTATTTAAAATTTTGATTATATTATATATTAATTATTTTATATTTTTATTAATAAAAGCAAGATAAACAGTAATATATATAATATACTTATGTAACTTATATAAATTTATGTTGGTAACTCTTAAATTAAAAAAAGGTATTTTTTGATATATTATTTATTTTATTAAAATTTATAATAAAAATGAATAAAATTATTTTTAAGAATTGAACAGATTTTAAATTACTTGGCTTATAATATTAAAATAATTTACCTATTAATAAATATTATATTTAAACAAAGGTTAATTTTTATAAGCTGTTATTAAATTATATATAATTTAAGAAGTTTATGGTTAAGTTTTGATAATACTAAAATAAATAACTTTTGATCATTAATATTTAATTGAAATAAGATTAGATTAAAAAATTATTACTCAAAATATAATTTTTTAATAAAAAAACATTATACATCAATTTATATATATTTAGTGTAGAGCTATATATTTTTCTATTTATTTTCTATATATATTATTTCAAACTAATAATTTCTTTGAATAATTGAAAATTAAAAAATTTCTTAATTTTTTGATCGTGAGGTAATATATCAAATTTTTTCAATTATTAATTAAAATTTTTTAAATAATTTATTATATCGAAATGAATTTATCATAGAATTAAATTATTACATTTATTTTCAGTTAAAATTTTAAGAAATTTGCAATATCTCATACAATCTGCTATATTTCAAAATTATTTTTATAAAAAATTGATTTTACTAATTTGCATTTTTGAGTACTCTACCTTGCTCAGTATATTTGGTATTATTACTTAAATTTGATATTAATCTTAAAATAGATTTTCACTAATTAATATTTGAGAATTTCGATATTAATTTCAATAGACTACTCAGTATAACTAAAATTGATATTCTTTACTGTTACTCTAAATTTTTAATAATATATATATATTTACACAATTTGAATCAAGAATATATATTATATCAAGCAAAATTCTAATGAAAAGATATTATTAATTTTCTTCTAACAATCAATATTTGATTATTATTTTTTATAAATAATTTATATTATGAAATTATTTAATTATAAATATAGTTTATATATTTTGACAATTATAATTGTGGGAGGAAATAGACTTTAAAAGCTTAAGCAGGGAATCACTAGTGGTAAATAACAGGTTACCACAGAGTTATGGAAAATTAATGGAGTTCACCAAATCAAGTGCAAATGGCTTATTATAGATTAAGTTCTTTGTATAAAATAATTATTTTATATTCATCACAGCCCAAGACTTTAGTGAAGGTTATGAAAAAAATTTAAAGACTAGATATTTTTGAAATAAAAATAAAAGAGATATATTTATTAGTTTATCTGTGATAATTTTATATCAGCTTTTATTATTGATTTTTATGGATAAGAATAACTCAGTGATAGAAAGGAATATAACCACCTAGTTTAATAAGTGTTCCCAATATGACTTCTCAATTTAATGTGGTAATCATAGTTTTTTAAATAATTAACAAGATTATTTCCCATCAATTTATATATATATATATAAATTCAATTTATGTTGTTATTACTTTGTAATTTAAATAATAGGAATTTTTTGTAATCAAAAAAATATATTTTTTAAAATATAAAAAATA
>JNEM01011837.1:0-14141 GCA_000697335.1 Conidiobolus incongruus B7586 | reverse complement strand
GTCCGCGAATTGATCTACAAGCGTGGTTATGGTAAGATCAACCGCCAACGTATCCCTCTCAACGACAACGCTCTCGTTGAACAAAATCTTGGCAAATACGGTTTGTTATCTTTGGAAGACATTATCCACGAAATCTACACTGTTGGTCCCAACTTCAAGCAAGTCAACAACTTCCTCTGGCCCTTCAAACTCAACTCTCCCACCGGTGGCTGGAGAGGTAAGAAGGTCAAGCACTTCATCGAAGGTGGTTCTTCTGGTGACCGCGAAGGTTACATCAACGCTTTGGTCCGCCAAATGAACTAAGTTTGTTTCATTTTTCAATAAATTGCAAACGACCATGTATTCTATTCTCATCATTTTCCCTAATAATAATAATTACATAATAAAAATCATATCAACATTATACCTATATATGTACTCAAATTTATTTTTATATATTACATTTTTTATTATTATAATATTACTCTAATTCAATCATTTACTTTTTACCTAGTCTATTATCCCACAATTCTGAGTATTGTTGATTTTTATTGGATTATTTGGGGAAAGCAAAATTTCAGCTTTTATTGTTAATCAATCCAATGTAAATAAATTTTTATAATAATCAATGCATACCGTTTAACTAACATTTCAATCATTTATAGAATTCTACGAAATTAACCTAATATGGGTAAAGGAAAGCCAAGAGGAATTCAAGCCGCTCGTAAATTGCGCACTCACCGTCGTGATCAACGCTGGGCCGATAAGGCTTATAAGAAGCGTGCCTTAGGTACCGCTTTCAAATCTTCCCCCTTCGGTGGTTCTTCTCACGCTAAGGGAATTGTTTTGGAAAAGATCGGTGTTGAATCCAAGCAACCTAACTCCGCTATTCGTAAGTGTGTCCGTGTTCAATTGATCAAGAACGGTAAAAAGATCACTGCCTTCGTCCCCAACGACGGTTGTTTAAACTATGTCGATGAAAACGACGAAGTTTTGATTTCCGGTTTCGGTCGTCGCGGTAAGGCCGTTGGTGATATTCCTGGTGTTCGTTTCAAGGTTGTTAAAGTTTCTGGTGTCTCCCTCTTGGCTTTGTACAAGGAAAAGAAGGAAAAGCCCCGTTCTTAATTACTTTTTTACTTATTTGTATAAAACTAATACACCAGATAAATCACGTACTAAACTTATTTTAATATACTATCGAATTCAATTCACTCATTTCTCTTTCCATTTAAATTTTTTATTCAAATTATTTTAAAGCGTGTGTAATTTTTTTAAATTTTTAATTATACCACCTGTTATCATAAGAAATAATATAATGCTTATAAAAATTGATTATTCTTATTTTTATTAATATCATTTAAAACTATATTATTTACAGAAAAATCTTTAAAATATTCACATCAGTCGTATGATAATAATGGTTCAAGTATTAATTAATTAACCACAGGATCGGATGTTATTGATGGTACTTGATAACATAGCAAAATTTTGCCATCAAACTCTTTAACCACATGTTTTAGGGAGCTTATTAACTATGATGAAAAATTAATAAATATATTAATTAAACATAATAGAATTACCTCATCTGGATTTTTAAATTGATAGGGCTTAGATAATTTAGAATCTAAATTATAAAAATCGTCCTCAATTTTTCGTATTCCATACCAGTGACGACTCTTTATATCAACAAGACGAGAGAGTGGTTTAATCCAACCTGGTGGCAATATTTTGTACCAGAATTTGGGTACTTCAATAGGAGGTTCGTAATTTATTATAATTCCAAATAATTTATTCAAATCGATATCTTTAACATCTTGAATGCAATTTAATATCAATTGATAATGTTTTAAAAGTATATCTACATATATAAATACCTTTTCGAATATCAAACCACTCAACTTGGATACCAGCATTTTGAAGAGCCAAAATTAAAACGTTGACATCATAATCGCCCCAACTATTATAATTTGAATATTAATATAAATTCAAATTAAAAGATAAAAATTCAAATAAATATTTACCATATATTCCTATAGTAATTCAGCCATTTCCCTTGAAATTGGTTTATTTCAAACCCTATCTTATTTAATTCATCTGGCGTATAGTAAGGTTCTTGTAGCTAATTAAAATATTTATTATAAAATTTATTTAAATCAATTTATTTTTGTAATATTACTAAATTATTCAAAGTATGCTAAAATGAACAAAATTTATTTAATTATTTCATCATTAATATAATATTTATTGGACTTACTAAACCACATAACTTTTTTCTCTGTCTTTCGTGGTATATATTACTGTTTTCATTTAATACTTCTGTCATATTTCTAATTGTTATTGAAAAAATATAAACACAATAACTTATTTTAGCAGTAACTCTTTTTTATCAATCCAATCCTAAAACTAAAACAAATTAGGCAAATTAAAAATCAATCAATGGTTAATGATATCATAATGATGCATATAAGGGTAGACTATATGATAATTTTCTTAATTTGTTTAAATACATATGTGGAGATAAATATTTATAAAGTAATTTTTCAATTTTTTTAATTAAAAAATATTAATTTAAAACTGGATATAAATATTTGATTAATGGTTATATTTCAAGTGTAGAAAATAAAATAGTGACCTTTTATTTTATATATTGTAGTATATTGAGTGTTATTAGATTTGGATAATGTGTTATTTGTTATAATTTTAGTCATTCTAATCAGGGCGAGGAACCTGTGCGAATACATTTTGAGATTGATGCAAAATTTACAGAAATTTCATTTGTTTCAAGGTGTAAAATCCTTATGACTTATATTTTTCCTTAAATTTGTAATTACTTTGATATTGACTGTAAGATATATGCAATTATCATTATGTTTTAAATCAATATAACCTTGTTAAGTATAACAGCAACAACCAATTAATTTAAATATTAAATAGTAGTTTAAAATTAAGAAAATTACAGATATGATTAATAAAACAACCAATATATTATAAGGTATAGTTTTAAATATTGATTAATATAATATGATGAAAAATTCAGGTATATATACTAATACTTGTGTTAATATTATAGCTACTATACTTAGTTTAAATTATTAATTTAACTTGATTCAATATTATAATAGTTTATTGCCATCAATTTGGATGAATTTATTGTATTAGATTTCTGATATAATTCAGAAATTTTTGCAGTGAACAATAATATGAGTTGATTTAAGGTAGAAATATCGTAAACAATGAGTATTAAATTTGATATTAGTAAAGAGTATTTCCGAAATTGTTTAGATAAATGAAGGTGAAAGCTTATTCTCATGAACATAATATTTCATTAAAGCTAGTTTTCCCAACTGGTTAAGGCTGTCGTTGTGTAGTGGTTATCACATCTGCTTTACACGCAGAAGGTCCTCGGTTCGATCCCGGGCGATAGCATTTTTAACAGCTTCAATAATCTTTTTTAAGTTTTTCAATTTTTATTTACAATGTTAAGTGTTAATTTTTATTAAATTATATTTTTTTGATTTATATCAATGTAATTAATATTTACCAAGGTTTGTCGTTGTCAAAATTTTAATGATTTTCAATATTTTTCTACTGGGTCAAGGGGTTTTAAAATATACTTTTATGTGACAGGAACCTCTACTCTCATTTCCTTGCATCAACTCAATATATTGATCATTTTCACCTCCCATACAGATTCACTTACCCTTCGTTCGTTGATTGGCTATTCATCTAAGCCAACTCAGTAACTCCGAAATTCTTTTTCCCTATATACCTTATAAAAATCCGGAATTTGGATTACTCATACCATAATCAGCCTGATCTGGGTCCTCTCCACTATTTGACATAATCAATAAAAACTCCCTTTCACTCTATCTTAAATGGTATACCCCAGATCACTCCCTTTCTAATTCTGATTGGAGTGTTGCTTGTCCAAATAGTGTTAATATATAAATATTATAATATATAAGTGTAAAATTGAGACACGATATAATATGGCGTAATAGGGTGTTTGTTTTATTTGCCAATATATAATAATTGAAATAGTATAATCTAAAAATACTTGATTATCCACTTTTGATTATTGTTAAATTTCAATTTAAAATTTCATTTTTCCCGAAATTAAATTCAAAAATTAAATATAGCATTAGAATTAAATGCTACAAATATTTAAAAATGTTATAAAAATAGATATTCATGTAATGTAAACAATCAAAATATTGCCTTGATTTAGTTAAAAAATAAAGCCAATATTGATTAGAGAGAAAATCCCAGGAAAACCTGTAAGGTCTTCACATTTAATGCTGATACTTACTATCAATGTACTAGGGCCATTTGGTTGCAGATGATTTTCATCTTGTATCTAATCTTTTTATATCTAACATTAATTTAAGAGATAGTATCGATGCAAACTTACAATTTAAAAATAGACTTAAGGTTATGGCTGAATCAGGTTTTATATTTATATTTTGAATGTTGTTAATGTAATATCATATTTTAGTAGATGATCAAAATATAAATTTTAACTTTTCAAATTTGTCAAATGCTAGAAAAATTATTAACTCTATGGACATGAATATATCATTTATTTAGTCAATTCAGAGTTAAATGCTTATCCAATGTACATGTATTTGTGATAAATTGTGCTTGAAATAAATAATTATCCTTTATTTTTAAAAGTTATCATCTTAATATTAAGATAAAATGAAAGTTCAAATTTAGTTTTTATAATATTTAGAAATTACTTTGAAAAATTTGTATAGAAAATAGCTATTATTTTTCAATATTATAATATTGAACATTTCTCAGATAGTTTGATACTATTATTAGTTTTAACAATGTTAACTATATATCCAAGTTCTTTACATTAAATATAGCAGACATCTAATCTAAACTCAGACCTAACATAACAAATATTATAGTAATATCAACGAAATCTTATTTAACTTATATTTCATTGAAGATTTAGCTTATTTGATCAATATGAACAAGCTTAAAATTGCATAGTGTCAATTCAATGTTGGCAATTTCAATTCGAGTTATTTTTATTATTTTTAAATATTCTTGGTCTTACTATGACAAAAAATAATATTCAATTAATTGTAACTGATGTATTGATAATGTTAAAATTAATTGATATACAACGGTAATTTCTAATACAGCATATATATTATTATAAACCCAATGCTTAATTTGCATTTTTAATCTTTTTCAGTATTAAATAATTAATCAGGTTATTATATTTTTAAAAATTTGCCGAAAATTAAGCACTTGGATCAAGATGCATTGAAAATATATTTTTAGATTTTATAGTACCATACAAGTTGCATTATAATGATCAATATGAAACAGGTCTTGGGTTTATTTTTAAGTAACTTTTGGCATTTTAATGAGGATCTGGACAGTAATTTGGTATTAATATTATCAAAATTATTGAACACCAATTCATATCAATAATGTTTGAAATCCACTTGAAGGCTATTTACACCAAATATAGATAAAATAAAACTAATATCCCAATATATGTATATAACAACTGATTACAGAATGATTAATGGTCACTAAATTTGCCACGCTATATCGTACTGCCAAAGATCCGCATAAATAATAATTATCATTTTGATTTGGTGTCAATTGCCAAATTTCATAGCCAACATTTATTAATTTTTCAATTCGATCATTTAATTTGATATATTCAATGTGGGCGCTGTGTAATATGGGCGTCATATTCATTATCAGAATATTCGTATTGGATTCAAATGTTAATTGTAATCAGTAATATAAATATCGCAATGATAATACCAGTTATCTTCAGTAATAGTTTATTAATTAATTAAATATTCTAAACATGAAATTCGAAAACGTTGTCGTTGCTCTCTTATACTCCGGTGCCCTCATCGCTCAACCCATCAATACTACTCAAGAATTGGATCATTCCGCCCATTTGGAGCGCAGAACTTTCGGTCTCATTTTCCCCCTCATTAATAGCCTTTTGGGTGGTAAGAAAAAATACGAAAATCACAACAGCCACAACAGCAACAGCAGCAATAATAGTTCCAATAACCAAAACAACAGCCAAACGAACAATAATAACAACAGTCAGACCAACAACAATACCCACAATCAAACGAACAATAATCAAAACAATGTTACTAATAACAATACCACTAACGAAACCAACAATTGGCTGAACAATTTCTTTAATAACAACAACAACCAAGTCACCAACAACAACCAGAATAACTTCCAGAATAACAACCAAAACAATGTCACTAACAACAACACCCATAATGTTACCAATAACACTACCAACACCGTTACCAATAACACCACCAACACCGTTACTAACAATCACACCAACAACGTCACTAACAATAACAACAACAATACTACTCACAACAACAACGCTACCACTAACAACAATACCACAAATACCGCCAATAATAATAACAACAACAACTCTACCACTAACAACAATACCACAAATACCGCCAATAATAACAACAACAATACTACCAATAACAACAACAGCAATACCACTAATAACAATACTACTAATAATAACCAAACCAATACTACCAACACCACCAACAATGAAACCAACACCACCAACAACACTACCACTAATAACAACACTACTAATAATGAAACCAATACCAACAACACCAACACTAACAATCAGACTACCAACAACGAGTCTAACAACAGCAACAACTCTTCTAATAATAGCTCCAACTCCTCCAACAACAGTTCCAACTCCTCTAACAACAGCTCCAACTCCTCTGACAATAGCTCCAATTCCTCCAACAACAACTCCAATTCCTCTGACAATAGCTCCAATTCCTCTAACAACAGCTCCAATTCCTCTGACAATAGCTCCAATTCCTCCAACAACAGTTCCAACTCCTCTAACAACAGCTCCAATTCCTCCAACAACAGCTCCAATTCCTCCAACAACAGCTCCAACTCCTCCAACAACAGCTCCAACTCCTCTGACAATAGCTCCAATTCTTCCAACAACAACTCCTCTTCCTCTAACAACTCCAGCTCTTCCAACAATGTGAACAACAGCAACAGCTCTAACAACTTCTTTACCGACGAATGGTTCCAGAATTTCTTTAATCAAATCAAGAACTCCAATTCCTCCAGCTCCAACTCTAGCTCCTCCAACTCTGGATCTAATTCCTCTAGCTCCAACTCCTCTAACTCCGGATCTAATTCCTCTAGCTCCAACTCCTCTAACTCCGAGTCCAACTCTTCCAATTCTAGTTCCAGCTCCAGCGGAGGTAACTCTCCCAACGGCGACAAGAAATGTACAGACCCCGCCGACACCAAGGATCCTTGTAATAACCCCAACAACCATGGTCACGACCAACACAGCTGCCCCCCCAAGTGCGATCCTCCCAAGGATCCCAAGGACCCTACCAGCTCCACTGGCTCTACTTCTGATCCCAAGAAGCCCGACAGTGATTACCCACTTCCCAAGGAACCTACTAACTCCTCCGGATCTACCTCCGATCCTAAGAAGCCTGATAATGGCTATCCACTTCCTAGCTACCCTCTCCCCAAGTTTTAAGCACTGATTAGAGAGCAATTGAGAACTGTTAAGAAAATTTTATCAACTTTTAATTTGATTAATTATAAATATTTTAACTAAATAAATAAATAATTAAAATAATTAAACTTTTATTATTCAATAACGAATGATAATGTTTTCATTATAATTATACCAAAATAATTTTTGAAATTTAGTATATGCAATCAAATCAACATTAATAAATAATTAATAATTTCTTAGGTCAAACGCTTTATGATTTCAAACTTAACACTTGAGAATCGTTGGGAGTTCGTTCAGGCCATAGCGCTCAAGCCAATTATTTTAATTTGTTTATCTAACACATTCAAGAAATCAATCAATAATTTTGATTTAACCTTAGAAAGCGGTGATTTGTGTTATAAATATTCTTCAAGCGTTAATTTTAAATGATATTATTGTAACATATAAATTTCAACTATTAAATAATTGACTAATTACTATTTTTAGAATAAATATTGCATTGAATAAATGGAATCCAGTATAAGGGAAAGATTTCGTTTGATATTTATTAGATTGATAATTTAGAATAATATTATATTTTAATATAGTCATATGATCGTAAATGAATAATTAAAATAGGTTATTTAACAAATATTAATTAATTATAATGAAGAACCGGATTAGGAATTGATTATTAGTGTTGTGTTAAAAATTACTCAATATTATTACCAGGTTATACTCTTGATTGTAAAGCTATTGTCCAAGCTAATGATCATGATCATGATCGTGATCTGATCCCTTGTCACCAATCATATTATTTTCCTTCATATGCTTGTGAACGAGGCAATTGGGTTTGGAACAGGGTAATGGCGAAGTGGGGCGACGGATCACAGTCTCCGAAATCTTTCCTTTGACTGGGGTGTGGCTAGTGGATCGCTCTCTTCTAGTAGTGGGAGCAGTGCCGGAAGGGTTGGTGGAGCTCTTGAGCATAGATGCTGCAGTGGGGCGATACAAGTTACTGACTCTGGACGATGATCCGCTTGGAATGGTAGATTTAGAGGCAATTACTTCTGATTTAGATTTGAGATGGGAAGTAGGAGTTGAAACGCGACTTGATTTGGTAGAAGATTGGCTAGTAGTACTTGGTGGTCGCGGCTGGATTTTTTGCGTTTGTGGCGATTGTGGAGATAATGGAGTTTTTGGAGTGAATATAGCGGCCAGTTTAGCTATTTCATCCTCATGAAACTTAGCCTTTTCTTTGAGCCAGTCCATTAGCTCGTACGGAGATTTGGGAACTTGGTTAGCGAACCATTCTTCTTTATCGCTTTCAAATTGCTCTCTATCCTGATTCAAATTGGATTGATCGTCCTTAAGCTTTTGCAACAATCGATTAATCTCATCACGGCGATTAGTTAATTCGCTTTGCTTTTTCTCCAAAAGTTGAATTTCTTCAGTTAATTTTGAACTAGAATTATTGAGAATATATCTTGAAAAGTGAGTAAATGCATATACCTTGAAATATTACTGAGAAGCTCTGTATCATCCGGTTTATTTACATGTTCCTCAATCAGTATCTTTTGTTGAGCGACGACCATACTGAGCTCATCTATTTAAGAGTAAACAACTAGTGTTAAAAATAACAGAGTAATTGATATTAAATTTTTATGAATTGCAATACACAAATAATAGTCAATATATAATTAATCAATCAATTCATAAGATTGAAGTGGTTGGTGACAAATAGTATTTCCCGAATTTATTAAGGTGGTATTCGAAAATAGAGCTATGATGAGTTGGATTATTTACTAATAATTTATCACAATCTCCTACCTGCTTGTTTTTGCATTGCATTGAGATTCTGTGTCAATTTCTTGATATCTTGATTGAGTTTCAGAATTTGAGCGTCCTTCTCAAGAAGCTTCTGATTGGAAGTTGATGTCTGTGTTGGTGACAATTCAACAGAAGCTGTTGTCTGTGTACTCATATCGTGCATTGTAGGAGGAGCTGGAGGTTGATTCATTGATTGGTGGCGTTTCCACAATTCCTCTAAACGATCTAACAAATCTTGTATACTCTGTTCAACTACGCCTTCCTCACTATCAACCTCCAAATGCTTCTCTAGTAGGTTTAATTCGCTTGGTTTAAGACTATTATTTGAGAGTTCTTGATCAATAAATGTACGAACACTTTGGAATAAGTTCAAGAGATGGGTTTTAATTTTTGAAAGTTCGTCGCCCCAAATCTTTTCCCTATCAATGTAGTTTTTAACAATCGAGTTGTAGTACTCTTGTTCACTACCGGGTTTCGAAACCAGCGATTCAGCAGATTTGGGGATTGGGTTTAATAAGGTTAAGCCCATCATTGAACCAGATTTGATTTTATCATTCAACAATTTTTGAACCTTTTCTTTGTTTTTATTCACTTCAATCTCTTTCCTCTTAATATCATGCTGAAACTGTACTTTGTTCTGCTGATAGCTCAATCTCAACTTTGTAGTTTCTGAATTTAATTGTTTGACTTTGTCAGATAGAGTTTTAAGCTCTTTTTGTGTGAGATTGAGTGCGGCTTCTTGGGATGCGCTCTGACGCTGCGAATTTTCAAATTTCGTTTTAAACTTATTAGCAGTTCTGGTAAGTTGTTCGTTATCTTCCTCGAGAAGTCGATATCTTTCTTGAAGGTCTAATCTGTGACGCGAATGACTCTAAAGTAAATGTAATGAATATCAATAACTATCCTGAAATATTTATTGTAATAATAAAAAATTATATAAAATAAACAGTAAATAAAAAAGAACTTATAAATACCTCCTGTTCCAACAATAGATCTTCCATTATCGAAATAACTTTAGCACTCCCTGGATGACTCAAGTCTAGATCGAGTTGAGAATACCCCTTAGAAGTTAGTTGATAATTAATTCTGTTTAAACTCTGATTTAAGTCTTGTTGAATTGCTTCGTCCAGCCTAATTAAATGAAATAAATAATTTGAATTAAATATTAAGTTGGTAATAATTACTGAGCAAGATAAGGATCATTAGGAGGATGAGACATTATATAAAATATGGAATGTAAGATGATAAAAGATAAGAATTTAATTAAATTCTATGCGTTAAATGATTGAAGGTAATTTGTATTGTGAATGAATTTGACTTTGTTTTTAATCGTTCCTTGTTAATTTTTGATTTTCTCACCATTTTAATCAATGATTTATTAATATTTTCTTTGTTATGGGATCTAATTTGAGAAGTAATTATTTTAACAATTGATGATAATTAGATAAAACAAAAATTTTTTCATATTAATTGTCGTATATTATTGATTGATTGATTTATTCATAATCGTAGTAACTAATATATTACATATTTTTGTATAAGTTCCATCATATTCGCAATACCAAATTATAATCTTTTTAATTAAAAAAGAATCAATTTTTTCATAATCTAATAATATTGTATTAAATTGATATCTTCCTATTATAAATTGCAAAATAAATTTATATATGATTTTAACCAAAATAATATGAATAAATTAACAATAATAGCATAATTAATATATATATATATATATATACGTGTGCGTGTTAAAGGTAAGAGTGATTTATTTATTTGTAATTGTAATACTTGGATATCAAATTTAGTTTTCAAATATTATTTCAATAAATTTACTGGGATATTGGTTAAAGATATATGATACTGTTAAGCATTGTTTTATATTCATGTTAATTTTATTCATGATGGAGTTTATATCATTACAATGAGTTGACTTGAATATTACATAGTTATTTTGAATCGACAATGGATATAATTTGTTTTCAAAAATATAGTTTAATAACAATATTATTTTTACAGACAACATTTATTTATAACCATTGAAGTATTTTCAATATAGAATGAATTATGGACATTTATCGAGTTATACACATTTTTACAAAATGATCTTTATTATAACCTTAATTAAGTGAGGATTTTGATTATAGGCTATTGTATTTATTATAAAATCTTCCAAGGATTCAGCAACTTAAAATATATTCCTTTTAATTCGAGGAATATAATATCATCTATTAGATAAGAAATTTATAAATTCAAATTCACACCAAAATTAAAATTAGAGCTAATGTCAATGACTATGAATCCTGGAAGAGGTTTGGTACAATAATAATAATTTTCTTGAATTTCAACAGCGTTGCAATTATTGTATGCTTGAGTTTTAGATCAAGAGACAAATACTTATCTATCTCAGTTTTATTATAGTTAATTGGATGGTCATTAACAAAAGTACAAGTAGCATCAACTTACACGTTGAAAATTTTATTATTATTAGAATTGAGAAGATAAATTGAGAGATTGCTAATTATTCGGAAGCTATCTAATGGTCTCTGAATTAGCTATATACACCATTTTGGATCAAAATGATGATTTTGAAATATTTTTTTTATTATAGTATAATAATGAAATATTAAATTTACAAATTTTGACCATTTTCAATTTAATTATTCAAAAATTTTGGAAATAAGCCCTGATTTGTTAAAAACCTTTGATACTACAGAATTATTGGAATTTGATACAATAATACTGAATTAAATATGTTAGCTGATAGGGATTAAAACAATAATTACTCAATTTTAAAAGTAAACCCAATTAAGGGTATATGAGTATTAGGGAACTATAATAATTAACTATCCAAATCATATTAAAGTCTATTTCGAACTTGTAATATCAATATTTAATTTACTTAGAATATATAATATAATAAGTTATAGTTCTATATTTTCATATATATTTTTTATTTCATATTTAAATCATTTGATGTTTTATTACTTGCAAAGATAGAATAGAATAGTTTAGTCCAACGTTTTCAAATATTTTGATAGTCAAAATAATTGTTACGACATTTGATATAAATATAAAATGTCATATATTACACCTAAACTTAGTTCCTCGTCAATTTAATATAATTATCAATCCTATATTTATATTCTGTGGTGAATATTAGATATAATAGAATGTAGATAAATTTTATCAAAGCGTGTACTTGAATATTATTTAAAATCACAAATAATAATTAGTAACAATAAAAATCATAGCCAAAATTATTCAAAATATTCAATTATAAATAAAATTTGAATATTAGGAAATAGTTTTTCAATTCATTATAATATTTTGATTAATTGATATTATTAACCATAGATGATGTGCCAGTGAACAATTGGCCAGAATAAAATTCTATTGATTTAATCAAGCAATTTAAATGTATTCAATGGTTGTTATAGAAACTATCACTAATAAAAATTTCCTGAAATAATTTTTTAATTGTTTGGAAATGAAAAATATAATCCTATTGTCACTTGAATTATTAATATTTGTCAATATTAAATAATTATAATTGTAAATTGTTCTAACTGTTTAATTATTTTTTATCCAAATATATATATATAATTATTTTCCAAAATTAATTAATTTATTTGTGTTTTTAATTCAATAAGATTTATCTTGTTAAATTGTGTACATTTTATTTTTCATTTAATATGATTCATATTTCATCCCAAAGTTTCAGTTTTGCAATTTTCAATGATACATTACAGATCAATATTTAATAATTTAAAGATAAAATAGGGTTATAGGAATTGCCATACATAATATTATCTGAATTTCGAAGTTAATATACCTGTTGAATAACCTAGCACAATAAATATGTGCTCTATTTCGAAAACACCTGTCTGTCTACATTCAATAGTTGATTCAATATTTGTCGTGATGTAAATTTGTTTTATCAATACATCATCGAATGATACTCTTTGTTCTCTTTGTTCTCTTTGTTCTCTTTTTTCTCTTAGTTAAATTTTAATCAAATCCTATATCATTCACTAAACAGACTATTAAATCCACAAGTAACAAAGAAAGAGAAAGAGTGAAATTGGATATTCTGTTACAACACCTCAACAGTAAGTCAACTTTAAGACATTTCAGTCCCGAAATGCTAAAGAGCAGTATTAATAAATAATTTACTAAATCATATTACAAGAACATTTCTAACAACAATTTTTTTACATAAAATATTACCAAACAAATCATAAGTTCAAATCAGAAAAAATATTTCAGACTGGTTTAGTTATCTAATAAAAACTTTGCAATTTATTATCAAAATAAATATCCACATAAAAAAAGTCTTGAAATTTGTTTAAATCTTATTATTATTATTCTTTAATAGTTATAAAATTTTATTCAAACTTAATTATAAAAGTAAGGCATATAATTAAAATGGTTTATATTCTTACTAAAGACTTGATTAACTCTTATTAAATTTACTTATATTATATTATTTAATAATATTGAACTATATTTGATTAAATTTAAATAACTATTAGTTAAGATATTAAATCTTAAATTTTAATTAAAATAAATTATAAAATTATAGGTTTATAATATTCAAGAGTTTAATAAAATTAAACTTATCCAAGTTTTGTGATATTTTGTATATATTACTTTAATACTATCTTAAGTTATTTGTATTAATATTATTATATTTAAATCCTTTTAAAATTATTTTTATATTTATTTAATTTATAATAAAAATCAATCAACTTATAAAATTACTAAAATTACTAATATTAGTTAATTTATTATAATTAAAACT